>JAUMTR010238916.1:0-30227 GCA_032270685.1 Microctenopoma stevenorrisi | reverse complement strand
TTAAATCTAGAATAGAGTTTAAAATCCTTCTCCTCACATATAAAGCACTAAATGATCAGGCCCCCACATATCTTAAAGAGCTCATAGAACCTTATTATCCCAGCAGAGCACTTCGCTTTCAGAGTGCTGGTCTACTAGTGGTCCCTAGAGTTTCTAAATGTAGAATGGGAGGCAGAGCATTTAGTTATCAAGCTCCTCTCCTGTGGAACCAGCTCCCTCTTCAGGTTCAGAAAGCAGAAAACCCTCTCAACGTTTAAGACTAGGCTTCCTATATGATAAAGCTTATAGTTAGAGCTAATTTGCTAACTCTGTGTCTTCTCTTTCCTGTAGCTTGGAGCGTGCTGCTGCTGGTCCTACCAACCTGCCTAGTGTTCCACCTGCTGCCCCTTGTTGTTTTCTTTGATTTGCCTGTTGTTCTGTTCTCTGTCCTCTGTCCAATCGAGGCAGAGGAGTTTTTCCTCTCCACTGTTGCCCCAGTGCTTGCTCAAGTGGAAATATTGGGTTTTCCATTTTATTTTGTATTTACCTATTTTTGTAAGGTCTTAAAACATATAATGTAAAGTGGCTGGAGAAAATGTCTATTGTGAATTGGCACTATATAAATAAAACTGAATTGAATTGAATTGTTAGCCCATACATATATTTCCATTGGTATTTATTGTTTTATACCACTATTAGTTTCTGTCATCCCCCTTTTGTTTTTGTCAGCATATATACCCACCATTTTGTTTAGTTTTTTATAGAGTTAGTTGGTGGTATGCTTTCGTTCAGTTTACTTATAACTTAAGTCTAGTTCTTTTGACCACTTTTTCATTATTTTCTGTATCTTTTTTTGCAGACTTATTTTTTGAAAAACTGCCTGTAGCTCTTGCTACCTTGTGCTCGGTCCTTCGCAGTGTCAAATATCAGTGAGATGAAAATAACATGTATACCATGGTCACTATCAGTTTGCCTGGTCATTAATGCTTGTTAGGATTTTATTTGACATCTGCTAGCCAATCAGAAAGAGACAAATTTGTTCAGATTAAAACACATTTTACTATTTACTGTAATTTAAATGCTGCCCAGTAAGAAGCATAAATTTTCTCCCAACTTTAAAAATGTACACATAAAAAGTGAGTTTTAGTAGTACCACTCAACATTTATGGTTTCTGTGTATTAGTCTGTTTTAAGGGTTTTGAGGGAGGAGAATGACAGGAAGGAGTGCAGGATCACAGCTGCGGTGTCATAGAGCAGCAGCAGAAGTGTGATACTCCATCTGTAGTCCTGCAGGAGACCAGAAACACATCATACAGTGACTACAAGCAACAACAAGTGACTGCACTACAAAAGTTCAGAAATAATACCACCAATCATCAGTCAATTATAATGTGTCAAAATTGTCATGTTTACATGAAATGATCACACTTCTTCAATGTGTCTCAGACTAAGGGACCAGTGCCACATCCCACACCCCAAGAAAAAACACAAGAAGAAGAATCTGATCACACTTACCTCAAGGATTTCTGAGGGACACCCATCAGAATACCCATAATGTGATTCGAGGCACATGCCTTTACTTGAGTTGGTGCTGAGGCTGTAGCAGTAAAGGCAGAAGGCAAGCACTGCCACTATTAGGCCAACCACATTGCTGCAGGCGCAGGCTTGTAGCTGTGGGGGAGGGAGGGGGATCAGAGGCAATCTGAAACACTGAGATTCCTCATTCTGATGTAAAATCATTTACTACCAACAATAATACATATAAATATGATGATAAGCTGTAAATTACTGTACAGTTCATGTGATCTCATTGGTAAGAATGTGTGTAATATTATCCAGGAACCTTTAGTTTCAGCATAAACTATGGATTCAGACTGATATGCTGTTATAATGGAAACACACAAAGTGGCGACTTGTGATGATGGTTAGACCAGAAGCTGTTACATGTTGACTTACCAGTAGTCTGGTAGGGTTCCTCTCATTGGCTATGGTGAACGAGCCTCCTGCCACAATCTGAAACACACACACACAAACAAGCAGTTTACTAGAAGTCTAGTATGGTTATGTTTTTGCACCTTTTAAGATTGTATCTTTGAAAGAAACAGTGTTTTTAACCAATTAAATCATTAACCTGAGGGAGATCAGATGTGCATGGTGGAGATAGTGAGACAGATCAGATTGCCTGATCAACAATCATATCCATTACTTATGGCGATAGTAAGATAATATAGTCTTTACCTGTTCCTACTCCTGTAACACACGGACTGTTCTATAAAGAACCTGACAGTCAGTGCAGAAATACATAAGTATCCCTATAGAAGGCAGTGATGCAGAGTGTCAGCTTACTTTCACCCACTAAATCCTTCATGTTCCTCCCAAATACAGCAACAATACATCATCAGCCGTATGAAAGTGACTGACAGCAGTCGTATGGTGTCTGAACTGAGTAAAGGAAAACAGCTTACACTGCCCTACCAGGCATGTGCGGTGTAACTGTAACTTTGATTTAGTTTACTGTAGCACTTCTGAATCTAAGGAATTGAAACGAACAGAAAATAAAGGGAAATATGCACAGATGTTTCAAACTGTTACACAATAAGCTTTTATAGTGATTAATTACCATCATTTCCAGACCGCTACTTTTTTCACTTGCTTTGCACCCTGAGGCTTATTCAGCGGGGCGGCTTAGTTTTAATGGTCACCAGGGGCGCAAGGAAGCGCAAGAACGAGACAGACAGGTAATGAGAGGAAAAAAAAAAGAGCCAAAATGCAGTAGAAAAACGAGAGCGAGACAGACAGTAGGAGAGCGAGACAGTTTGTGCCAAGGAAGTGTCCATGCACACACCCTCAGTATGGAAAAGAAACAGAGAAGTGCATATGATGCTGCTTTCAAGGAGAAGTGGACGGCGCAACAACTAAAGAAGCCGTTCTGAGGCTGTTTGATTCCGACACTGACGAAGAGGACTTTAGTGGTATTACAAGGCAGGAGGGAGACGAAGACAAGAGGATTAATGACTGACTTTTCTGGTAAAGTAGGCTGGTTATTTTGATGCAGTAAACATTACTGCACCTTTACTGCTGTGTTGCCACATTTCAGAAAAGATGCTGGATATTTTGTTAAGCAGTCGTGGAAATGCACCTTTACTGTCAGACAAGCACTTTTAAAAACAAAGCTGGGAGCGCACCGTTGTGTTATTTGTGCACTGACTGAATGCTGTTCGTCATGTCAAAAATGTGAATGAGTAATTGAAAGATTTATTGTGTCTCTAAAAAGTTAATAAATGGGACACTTTATGTTCCCAAACAGTCTCTGTCTGTCCCAACAATCCCCTCCTAGCAGGACCTTTGCGGGTTATTGTAGGGTGTGGCTTATAGTCCACATACACATTTATTGGAGAGTTTGAATCGAAGCTAATGACAGTTAAGACAGTCAGAATAAAAATCTGTAGAATCTTCCGAGGTACTTACAAGGATTCCTAAAATGAGTGGCAGGATGAAGAGTTTTGGCATAGACCGATCAGAGTGAATAAGAGGGACACAGAGCACCAACTGGAAGAGCCCCATCAAGATGGTCACCACCTGCACACACACACACACACACGTCTGCTATAACACGCTGCTTAATAAGCATTCATGTGAAATTACACTTGACATTGTGATGTTGTCATTTGTGGTTATTGGTCCCCGCGATCTCACCGCAGCAGCTTCAGGGTCAAACCAGGCAAAGGGGCGGCGTAACCTGGTGTCAGCTGCTGGGACTGTCCTCTCAGAAGACATGTTCACTGCAAAACAAAAGCCAGTGGTTAGCAATCAAACCCAGAACATTCCACTGTATGTCACAGTGTCCACAGCGTGATCTACAGGACCTTTGATGCTGAGGGACCCGTGGGACTGTTCCTGCTCCCAGGGTGTAAAATAGTGATGTTTAGTTTCCTTGTCATTCAAATGCAGCACTGCACATATCAAAACTCTGTAGATTTGTGGTGCATCTTTGCATCTGTTTGCAGAGTTTCTGTTGTTGTTGTTCACTGTAATTAGTTTGAGATGTTTCAGAGCAATCAGACAAGCAATACTGTCAGTGTCAAGTTCTCCTCCAGCCCTCATGTGTCCTTGTATCTTTGTTCCTCCCTCACCTTAACCACTCCCCTCTCTCTCCACTTTCACTCCCTCATTATTTCCAGCTGTGCCTCATTACCAATCAGTCCTCTCACTATTTAAGCCTCTGCACGTCCTCCTTTCCTTTGTCAGTTCATATGCATCATGCTACCAGTTACTACGCTCAGCTCCATTCATGTAAGTTGGTTTTGGGTTCAGTTTTTTTTCTCCTTTCTGGCTTTCACCCTCTCTTGGTCTTCCTGCTCTTTCTATCCCTCCGTTTCCATTGAAACCTCTCAGTCTGTCTTTCTGTTCAGTATTGCCATTTTGCCTCTTGCTAAGAGTGATGTTCTGTTCCATACTGCTTTCTGTGTTCATTTACAATAAATTTCCTTTGTTTGAACCCCCTCGTCTCTGGTTTTCTCATTTGGGTCCTCCATTGCATACACTTAAATGACACAATGGAATTGGCTAAGTGGATATTTATTTATTACAAAACCCCTAATCTGTATTTACCTTCAGTCAGTGTTTCTGAACTTTGTACTGCTGCACTTCCACACCAGGAAACAGAGCTAGCCGCACACTCTGCGCAGCCACACAGCACTCGTCATTGTGTCATTAAAATGGATCCCCATTAGAAATAACCTGAATTCCCCTACAGCAATACCAGCTAGTCACATTGAAGGCAGACTTCCCAGTTACATGTAGGTATGACAAAGGGATTTTCAGTCGTCCTGAGTGTATCCACTTTGATTGAAGCAGTTTAACTTTGGTATTCCGTTTGCACTACTCAATTGCATTCACCAAGTCTTTCAAAGCAGCTGTCTGCACAGACCGCTGCTGTTTTCTTCTCAGCAGGGGCAGATCTATGGGGGGGCTGCTGCCCTGTCTACTGTAGTGCTCCCTTCCACCTCGTCACTTCCATATAACTGCAGCTGTTCTCTGTAACACATTCAAACGCTCAACTCTCCTCAGACAAGTTACCTTTTCCTGTTGATTACTGTAATATAAAATATCACAGGCATAGATTTCCATATGCATGCTCAAAGAGCCTGATGCCACCTTCCACCCCCCCCTCCCCATATGAGACTTCCTAGATGTCCCACTGCCTCCCAAGCCGCAACAACGTTTCAGTCTGAATCAAATGTGGGTGTGAGTGGGGAATATTAAAGTAGCAGATTGGACAACTCTGACATTGGATAGCAGAACATCTTGTGTTTTGGCTCTGTGCTATCACGCCATAACACACGCAGCAGCTGAGTGGATGTAGAAATGTTAAGCCAAAGACATTTAACAGCCCCCACCTCGCTCTACATTCAGACAAAATGAAATTCTTCACATTCGCTGCGAGGGAGAAGCAGACTGTAACAAAAAGACAAAAGAAGAACAACAGAGACAGAGCACGTGATTGTGAGTTGCACCACTCGAGGAGGCAAGGGCAGTGGGATTCCAGTAAAGATAAATAGTGTGTTATGTTTATGCAAGTGCATTCATCTGTGAGTCTGCAGGGAATGATGTGCTTGGACAGGGGATTGGGAAACAGAGAAGAAAAAGAGGTGGTGAAACTGAAAAGGAGGAACAGGGAAAAGGTTGTGTGTGTGTGTGTGTGAGCGTGTTAGTTCATTAAAAGCACATGTCAGAATCCTCTTAGGAAGGGGAAGAATGCTGCAGGATGGGAAACAGATGTGGCCAGAGTAAGGGGAGAGGAAGAGGACAGAATGAGCAGGGGCCGCGGGGGCACGGGGGTATGTTCATGATGTAATACACTGAGTGGGCTTCACAGAAGTGAGGGAAACATTTCTAGTCTCTACTTGTGTAACTTTAGTTGATACAGACTGTTCATTTCCATGGATGATTTATTTAATGAGTTGGGAGTTTACATGACTTTTATGAAAGAATCACAGTGTCTTTATAACTAGAGCACTGTGACTGTGTGTTGCAGCTGTTTCACCCTCCACAAACACACGTCAGTCCAGGCTCGTATTTGAACCAGTTTATACACGGCTCTGACTGGATCTGGAATTGGTCTAAATGACCTTGACCTTTGCTCTTTGAACATCAGTTGATTAGCAAAGTCAACTGAACACAGGTGCCAGAGAAATCAGAAAGAAAGAAAGAACAATTCCCTCATACTAGTGGTTTCCAAACGCGGCCCTAAAGCCCCACTGCCCTGCTTGGTTTCACCAGGGAGAGCTGGTATGTCCAAGCTTCTGACTGAATGAACACACTTGGTCCAGGTACTCAGAAGCTTGGACATAACAAAACATCATGTTTGTGAGAAAGGTAAAGAGGGACAATCCAAAAACATGTCTCAAGCCACAGCTGTCTCTGGTGCAAAGGGATAAAAAACTTTGATTACGTGCCCCCCAGAGTGTAAGAAGTCCACCTGCCTGCAGTCTGCAAACATCTAGTCCTGAGTGAGCCTCAGAAACTGCTCTACATAAGGCAAGATCCCACTCACTCCCAATCACAATTAAAAAGACCTGCACTTCCTTAACTACCCCACTTATGACTGTGGCTTGTTCTCTCTCTACCAGCTGTACCCTCCACAGAAACCTGCCTAGTACTGATCAGCTGTAACAGCCCTCACCTGCACTTAGCTCTTGTGAACATCACTTTATCATCTCATTGTAAGAGGTGTGTGTTTCTCAAACATCTTTAAAAGTGTGGTGCACTCTAGGAATTGACCTTTTAGCAGTTTCGTCTTATCTTTAAAAACTTGTTCCTCCTCGTTTCACCAGCACCAGTGGAACTTGGTGTTTCTCACCATTGACGTCGCCATTCACAAATATGTCCTGTGAGACATTTTTACCATACACTTCTCATACTCTCTTCTCATACTTTACTCTCAGCCAGTCGAATGGGGCAGGGGCAAGTTGTTCCGCCAGCCAGCGACCACAAAAAAGAATAGACTGGACTGTGATCTGTGACCCCGTGAAGAAGGGATTTTTAGTCTCATTTCATTTGCAGACCTGAGGCGTGTAACTCACCAGTAGTGTGTTAAAGGAAGATGGAGCAGATCCATTTAAAGCCATGTTGGCATCAAGGGTTTAAACCCGATGTGAGCAGTATACTATGAGCCAGTGGAGACCTGGTGAGAAGAGGTGTGACATGGATGTACCTCAGCTGCTTGAAAATGAGGCGGGACGCCGCATTTTGGACCATCTGTGATGGTGACTGCAGGAGAGTTGCAGTAGTTACGTTTATTGTTAAAACACACAACTTTTGTGCAGTGGGTGCTGCAGTCAAACCGGTGCATATTATATGAATCCACTGTACCCAATCAAATCTAAATCTAACGAATAGACACCAACAGACGAAGATTCTTACAGGAGAAAACATGGTGAAACATGGTAAATAAAATGAATGTGACGTAATTGTAATGTGATGATGTAAAATTCAAAGGGGGTAGGTCAAAATAAGTGGATACTTCTTCCTACTCCCTTTTAAACATAAAACTGAATCTATATTATGTAATCTTCGTAAATGTACATGTTTAAAACAAAAGATCACTAAACTAAACTAAACTAGGATCGTATGAAAATCTAAACGTTAACGAGCAAAACGTGAACCCTGGATGTGAGTGGCGGCGCCTCCAGACTCCTCATTTGACCTATTTGTTGCGTAAAACAAGGCTCATGGCAAAGACGCACAGCCAGTGTTGTGCCACAACAAAATATTTCACGTGCCCACTTCGGGGCCGCAAGGTACCAAAGTTTGTGTTCGATTCATCAAAATAATGTCGCAGAGCCGCGGATCACTTACCTCTTCTACAAGTCAACGAGTACCGGAATCAGACAGTCACACCGGACACCGGGATAACTGAGATGTCAAGGGCGGGGGGGTTGTGCGTTATTCTGGAGAATATGCTCTGCGTCCTGCGCGTGAACCTTTCACGGAAAATAACGGAAAAAGTTGTCTGGAAAGTACAAAAAAGCGAAAGCGAAGGAGGGGCTCTGCTGGTCTCACTTCCCTTTCTCTCTCTCTCTCTCTTTAACATCCTTGCACGCGAGTCCCTGCTAGAAAGACAAGACAGGGGGACGCATCGACATTAACAGAAGCCTACACTTGGGGACTGGAGACAAAGAAAGGTAGGAGCGAGACGTTTGGGTTTTCTTATAGCTGGCACCAGCCCACACGAAGCTTTCGCAACGCACCTCGTGCGTAAAAGTAAACGTTCCCGTCTGATGGCACCTGTTGTACGAAGCTGTATCTTCACGTGATGATTGTGGCAGCAATAGCAACGCCTGAAATGTTTACAGGATTAGGGCCAAGGTGGGGCATTGTACGGAGGAGACCCACAACAATGCCAGCCGTGGTTTTCCTCCGTGCCTCGCTGTGACCTGCTGGCCAGGCGCTCTGTTGCGCAATAGTGCTGTACACGGCATCAGCCCACTGCCTAAAGTGGAGCTTCAATAAAAGAGCTTCAATAAGACTCACATGTGTGCGTAGAGCCTGTGCCACTGGTGTTTACTGAGAACAAAACAGGAGTTGATGTGGAGAAATGACTCCGTTGTTTGAGGTGGCAGAACATACAGGGCTGTTCCAAAGCAGTGTGTCACAAAGCTGTGAATTATGTGTGAACTAGGAATTGAAGTGATTGAGCATACCCCAAAAGTACCGATGTAAATCAGTGCAGACTTGTTGTGGGGTGTGTCAGTGTTGGGTTCCTTCAAGCTTGTTTCCTGTGGTCCTTGTTTGAGTTATCTATAGCATGGCATGTCATGACTCTCTCTCCTGTACTGAAGCCCCTCCAGATGATTTTACAATAAGGAAAGTGAGCTCTGCTGCTGTTTCTAGGTGATGGCGGTGGCAGTTACCAGGGATCTCACAGTGCAAGTGCTGGAGGATACAAATGTTGTCAAGCTAAGTGAGAGGCAGCAGGCGCTGCGCGCTGCCATCCAGAGGGGTGAGCCCAAGAGTCTAGGGGTGAGTATAAAACGGTATTTCTGTAAGTACTCTTTATTATTTTAACAAGCTGGGGGTTGGAGTGTTGTTTTCTCTCGGGTGGGCTCACAGCATATGTGTAAGTTGGCTAGAGGTTGTAGTAGGGTTGGAGGCTAGTTAGTGCTAGTTGTTTGCTGTCCTCGTGGTGCGTCAATGTCAAATATCCACAATATAATACACACGTGTGTGTGTATCTCTGTGTGCCAGGTGAGTCAGTTGATGCTGGGGCTGATGGTCATTTCCTATGCGTTTCCTCTGCACTTCACGGAGCTCACTGAGGTGGTTGCTGTAGGGACTCCCTGGTGGAGCGGCCTGACGGTGAGTCTCTGTGTGTGTGTGTGTGTGCGTGTACACACCTGTCGTCATGTTGTATTATTCTGGGCTGACTCCCTTCCTCTGTCATCGGTATGTATGCTTCCAGTTCATCACAGCAGGAGCACTTGCTATCCTTTTAGACAAGCACTGCACCATGAAGAATGTAAGTTTATTAGCCACACACACACACACACACACACACATACCTGCAGCTGAAGTTACACAGTGTCTAAATGAATGTGTATGAAGTGTTGTGCTTGTTGTTGTGTATCCAGCTGCAGGTGTGTTTGCTCATGAGCGTGGCGTCCATAGCAGTGTCACTAGTGGCTGTGAGCATCTATGCTGTAGATATGGACAGAAATCCTGAGGCACCCTGCGGCACGACTGACTATGGCCACTGTAGTGGGAAGTACTACGCCATGGTTGGTACAACTTTTATTTTATGTCAATACTATTAAGAGAAAGCTGAAGCAGTTTAAACAAGCATAAATAATGTTGTCATATCTGTTTTCCTCTGGAGAGGCACACATACATACATACATACATACATATATATACAAAGTGAAAATATTTTCTTCTAAATTTTGCAAATGCATAAACTTTATTAAAATAGCAGTTGCTCCCCCCTCTACAGAGGACCCCTGTGGTGAACTCCACTGTGCACTTGTTGCATGTGGTAACAATTGGACCATAATTGTTAGACTGTTGATTTCAGGTAGAGTTCAGAGAGTTCCTGGGGTTTCACACACTGGCTTTCATCTTGAGGTGCACTGTGAATTGTGGGAACCTATGTTCACTTTCACACAGGTCGACTCCAAAATCTAACCAAAAGGATACATAAATACACTACTCTTCACTCTGCTGACCCACAACTGTGCAGAAATCATCGTCATGTTCGCCACTACCACAGAGAGGAGGTGCAGCAGCTAACAAACTGGTGCAAAGTCAACAATAAGTCTCAGAACGTGGACAAAACCAATGACATGATTATTGACTTCAGAAAAGCAAGGAGCAACTACTCTTCACTCAACATCGACAAATGGTCCGTGGAGATTGTCCAGAGCAGCAGATGTCTTTGTGTTTACCTGGCGGCGAACCTCAATTGGTTCCTCACCACCAGCTGTATTGTCAAGTAAGCCCAGCAGCATCTCTACTTCCTGTGAAGGCTGAGGACCCATTCTCACCACCTTCTACATGTCGTACCAGACAGTGACGTCTACGCGTCACTGTCTGGTACGAAAACTGCTCCATTTTTAGACCACAAGACCCTACAGCGCATTGTGAGAACAGCTGAGAAGATTGTCAGAGTCCAACTCTGACATTCACATCCACACACATTGCATCCGCAAAGCCACCAGCATTTTGGACGACTCCAAACACACCTCACACAAACTCTTCGCCCGTTTGCCATCTGGCAAGAGATACAGAAGCATTTGGGCCCTTACTGCCAGACTGTGAAACAGTTTCTTCCCCCAAGCCACCAGACTCCTGAACACTCAGGGACTGGACTGACACATACACACACACACACACACAAAATATACTTCTACTATTTTGCAGTAGTTGTACGGTGTGCAAGCCCCTTGAACTCTTGACTCTTTACCGCTATGATGCAACACAGCATTCCAAGAATGCCATCCCTTCATTGAGACACTTTTAAGGGATGGCACTTGGTTTCATCCCTGCTGCTGACAAACCAATTCCTGGCCTGTTTCTGATGCTTCTGTGGTTTTACTGCCTTCAGACTGCTCTGCAGCAGAAAAACATCTAATTAAATTTAGCACAGTTGACTATCTTGGCCAGTCAGGAACATTTCACTGTTTATCTCTAAAAGCTCCTTGACTGCCTTGCCTGAATTACTGCCTAGTCCACTGGGCACATGCTCCATGTGAAGGGAACAAATGATGCTGGAGAACTTGGCAGTCTGTTTGTTAACTCCACCATTCACCATGTCAGCCTCGGGTAAAACTACCAGCACATTCAAATGTTGTTTAAAAAGAGACTTGTGACATTGGAAGAATGTTAAACAGAAGTTTTCAAAGACTACCAAAGAAGTCAGACACCTTTGGATCTCCTTGGAAGTTTACAAAACATTACACTTGACTAAGTATAATAAATGTTTTATTACTGTCTAAGTAGTCAAATGTTTATCTAGAGCTTTTAAGTCAAAGTAACACTTGTAATTGTGCTTTACCCAGAAAATGAGCAGAGGACTGAAGTCATCCCTGCTTCTCTTCACTCTGGCCCAGACAGTCATCTCTGGCATCATGAGCTTTCTGCTCTTCAGACAGAGACGCAGCTTTGGACAGTACACGGTAAGGCTCCAACACTCCATCTGGTTCAAACACCTACCTGTACATCAGGTAGGAGTAACATCTATAACACCTTTCTGCTAGTTGTACAGCATGGTTGATTTGTTTTCTTTCCTGCTGCAGCATTTAAAGCTATGACTAGAATAGTAATGTATCATGCAGCTGTACATGACAAAATATTCATTTCTATAGACTTTCAATGTTTCTTTGTGTGATGGCATCATTACAGGTTGTGCCTAAGCTAAAATGCGCTGCTTTTGTAGCTCACATGAAACAACTGCTCCGTTAAAGCACAGACAGCTGAGAGCCAATATTCTCTGTCTTATTCAAAGTCAGTCTTTCTGCTCTCATTCAGCAGTGATGCAAAACATTGCAACAGATGTTATAAACTGTAGCGAGCATTCAGAAAAATGTAATAAGGTTAAATGTGTGTTTGAACATTACAAACAACAACATAGTGTCCTGGTAGCTCAGTGGGTTAAGTGGCAGACTGGGATGCAGAACGTCGTGGGTTCGAACCTCCTAGTTAATCTGCTACCAGGTGTGTCCCTGAGCCAGACACCCAGCTCTTTGTATAAAAGCGTCTGCCAAGTAAAGTAAACGACAATTAAAGATCTTTTGAAGATATTAGCTCAAAATAAATCACCCAGTTTTTGTACATGTAATTAGCTTTTATGTTACCAGTCTAACTGTCTTCCAGATGCATGTGATTTCCTATGTTTTTGTTAACAAAACCATAAAATTTTTAAGCTGCAAACCTGAAGAATATTCATCAGTACACCCATCAAGACCCCACAATCAGTTAGGACTAGTGGCCAAACTGTATTACTGCAACATCCAAGTAGGTCAAATTAGTGTTGCAAATGAAAATAAGGATTGTATGAGGAAGCTTTACCCACAGCAGTATGAGAAGAGACGAGGAATGTTACATCCAAGTGCTGACTTTCTGTCTCTGTAGTCTCTCAACCAGGATGCTCCATCTACTCCCACGACAGTCATACCCCCTGACATGAAGTGATCGAACAGTTGGACCAGCAGTCACTGAAGTGATGCAACACTTCTAATCATGACGGATGACCAGCCTTTATGACGGTGGGCTGATGACTGAACATCTGTCACAGAGGTGAAGGATCAGCTGTTGATTAGACTGAATGTATCTACTTGTACACTGCTTGTATATAATAATCCACTGTACTACCTGACATCCCAGCTCTGAAGCATCAGCAGTGAAATGAAATATCACCTGTGTGTAATGGAGGAGTGGAAGTCAGAAGTCACCGTTTATTGACACTTGTATTTGGAAGTTTCCAGATGTATACACTGTTATAAGAGATTCGATTTGAAATAACTAACTTCACTGCTGCTCAGTAGGGCCAGAAACAGGGTGGGAAAAAGAAATAAAATGTTTTCCTCTCCTGTTACTTGACAGAATCTATTTGATGTTTGTTCTTATTTTTGATTCACTACTAGGAACAAGTCTTTGCCATATTTTTCTCTGTACATGAATGAAATGTATGAGGCACAAGTGGAACAGAGCTGGACTAGACTAAGACATTTATGTTGTAAATCACGTGTCACAGTGTTTTAAATAATTCTTTGTCAGTTTTACCGGTAGTACTTGCCCAGAGAAATCGCCTCCAACTATTTCTGGTCATGTATCTTGTACTTGAAGCTGAGTAAGGTGCTACTTGTAGACAAGTACTGAGCTTGAAGTTTTCTTGAGTACTGAGCTGGTGTACTTTGGTGTGGTTCACTGCTCCATGCTGAAATATCCCACTGACACATCATTAGTTCCACTATTGTGGGTCTAATTTCTGTGGTATGCGCCTGTTTGTTGTCTGTCTCTCTCTGTGTTGAAGGGGTCTGGTTCTGACCCCGTCAGTTTGATGACCTCCTCTTCCTGTCTGTCCACAGAGCATTCTTTCTATCAAGCAGACATCCTAAACTACTTTGTTCTGGTTTTTGACCTCTACTGGAAAAGGAGAAGCCAAAAATTGCTGAGTGCTGTTCCATGGTAACTGCACTCTGCAGATATTTAGCTTAGCATAAACTCTCCCTTTCAAGTGTGTTCGTAAAAAAATGCAGTAGTGGTTCTGTCTGACTAAAATTACATGGACACACAAGATGCTACAAGCCAGGATCGGATTGATGTGTGTACATGTCTAAACAACAGAGAAACAGAGAAGCATCTTACACAAGCAAATCACTATGATCCCTATCTGCAACAGAATCACAAATCACACCTCTTTTTCAGGCAAATGACCAAACAACAAACTTCCACTTTTCATTAAATATTCTGGGGAATAGGTGATATAAAGTGAACTAAAGACAGATAAACCTCTATTCTGAGTCAATTCTATACCATTTTAGTCAAATGCACCCCCAGTCAAGTCATTTCACGGTCCTTTGATTGACTGTTGTTGCCCCCTGCTGGATCTTCTTTTTTAAAGCTTCTTCAGACTATGTGAGCAGTAGACAGATTTTCTCTGATTCTATGGTTGATGATGTATAACATAGTACAGTTTAAAATTTAGTAACTAACAAACTTAATTGCTTAAAATTGGAATTTTAAAATGGGCTGAATTACTTTTTTGTTTCTTTTAGTCGTTCCAACAAATTAAGATATTTTTAAGTGAATTTCCGATGTTACGCTTTATTTTGAAGTGCTTCCTGTCGTTTAATTGTCAGCATTATTCTTAGGGAATTTCCCGAAAATTCTGACTCATAAAACTACATAGTCAAATCATGAACATTCACTTGATTGAGGGGAACTACTCTGAAATGACTGACTGGTTGACTTAGAACATCATTGTTCTTTAAAAAACACATGATTACAAAGGTTCTAATAACGAAAAGCCTTTTCTATCGATGCACAAACTGCATTTGCAGACAATGGGTCATCGAAACAGAAGATTCTGTAGATTTTCTATTAAAAATAATGCTGATAACAGTATCTACACTGTATCTCTAATCAATCTGATGAAAAGTTACTAAGCAGCCCTGTCACACCCTGAAAAAACAACAAACAGGAGCAGCTCAAAACCTACATAAAGTATGAATGAGCTAAAAGATTATGTCAGAAATAAAGCAGCAACATGTTCAAATTGAAAATGACCATACAGCGTCAGCTTCATCATTTGACGTGAGTCATTCTTTTTGATGGGGGGTGAAGTATTTACGCAGTCCTCCAGCAGATGGCGCACGTCTCACTTCAGTCTTCTCACCAACTTTTTCCATATCCTGTTGTGTTGGAGAAACTTGCATGTTCACTCTGTTCATTGTTCATAGGTGTGTTTCACTCGAAGGTTTACTCTAATCCCTTCCAGTATGTTTTCTCCTTCGATACAAAGCGGTTTGCGCGGGCTGTATGTGTTTGGCGCGCTGCTCTTGTGTGTTTCGGGGGAAACGGTGCACGAGACTCGTTCCGGGATGATCCACGAGCTGCGGGCGGCCTTGGCTGACCTGGCCGAAGACTGGAGGACCTACCTGTGCAGGCTCGCCGGGGAGCAGACGGTGCTGTCGGTGCAGAAGGTCAGATAGATTTACAGTGTTGTTTAGTGTCAGTGGACGAGTGCAACACTGTTTGTGCCATTAAAGAAGACTAACAAGGAAAATAAATGTAATATATAAAAATGTAATATGCCAGCAACAGAGGCAGAGTTATTACAGAGCCGGTTATTCCCAGAAAGTCTACAATTTAAACAGAAGTACCGTTGCTATAACAAAAATACACTTACTATACTGACATTCCCACGTTTAAAATTTAAAAAAATGCTCAAAATCAAAGCATTACCCATTTTATATTTATTTTAAACTTTACTGGATTACTTTTTTTGTTTCCTTTAGGAAACAAGAGGTTTCAAAAAATTAATTTCTTTTGAAGTGACTTTCCTGTTTCACGATTTTATTTTGAAGTGCTTCCTGTCGTGGTCATGGTCATTAAAAATTATTCTCAAGGAATTTCCCGACGATTCCGCCCAATTTAGCATGATTCTTAAAATGACATAGTCGAACTATGAACAGGCACTTGCCTGAGTGGGACTACTCTGAAATGACTGACCTAATAATTTGATTAAATTTAAGCAATATGCTCTGTCCTGACCCTTCTTTCACCCTCTCTCCTGCAGGCTTTCTCTCAGGTTCTGGGTGTTGTTGCAAGGGGCGTGGCCACTGCTCTGAATGTGCTCATTCAATATGTCTCACACTTTATGCAGGCTGTGGGAATCCAAGGTAACATTCTCTGCTGTCCACACAGAGAGGCAGGTTTAAGCCTTCCCTTACAGTAATATTTATTGTTTATACTGACTCTACCTTTGTTAACCGCAAGAGATTAAATAGTTAAGGTACTTAATAATATGAAATGATGGATGAAGTTTTTTGTCAAATAATGACATCAGGTTACTTTACTTTACTTTACATGGCAGACGCTTTTATCCAAAGCGACTTACAAGGAAAAGACACCAGCAATTACCATTCAGGTTCTTGTAAAAAAAAAAGAGAGACTACAACAAAGAACCCTGATAAGGCCAAACTCGTCAAGACAAGGAACATGCATCAGAATTGTATAGTGGTAGACAACGTTGTGTGTGCGCGTGTGTGTGTGCTCTTGGTTAAAAAGGAAAGAACCACAAAAAAAACAAAATAAGATAAAAATAATTGAGGATGCTTTTATTTAACACGGACTACACATAACTTTTCATCATTGACCATCTGCAGGCATTTTCATGCTGACAATGTGTTGCAAGAGACCACATAGCTGGGGGGCACAGCCCTCCTGGGTTTACTCTGCCCACTCAGCCAGTTCAGCTCTCCCCACACTTAATCTAATGAAATAGTCAATATCACTCCCTGATCCTGTCAGACCAATCTCTGGACAGGAATCTTTTTCCTTCAGGGTGACTTTCATAGGAATTGTATCTTTCAATCCCAAGTCCTGAATCATATTTTATGTTTCAAAATGTACAGAATATGGTGTTTGGACAGCCAGGTCAGTTCAGTAGCAGGGCAAAAAAAGATTGGATCACATATGCTGAAACCTGGAAGGGTTCTCTCTTAATCTAGAGAGCATAGTACCCACGTTTTCCACAGATTTACACATAGAGCCCCATTTTCTCACAAACCATCATCATATTCAGCGTCATGTGTGCATGATATAATGCATGATAAAGCACAGCACCGCGCCCATGCAGAGATGTCATCAGATAATCCTATCTAATGCTGTGTCGAATCCACAACCATGCAGTGTTGTTTCACCCTTGTCCACTGTGCACAGAAACTTTTGGAATCTCTTAATCATATTAAGCACGGTCGATGATGGTATACATTTGAAGTATTTGCTATTTTACATTTGAAGCACAATACTCTGAAATTGTTGTTGAACCGCTGCCAGACAGTACATATTAGTATGGTGTCTTGTCCAAGAACACTTCAACATGTAGACAAACAGGTAATTAAAGCACTAACCCTGGGGTACATAGATGATTAATTTATAGAGTACGTACTGCTTGATGTTTTAGGTGTTCTATTGTGAAAATAAGGGTTATAAAATTTGCACTATGCTTTTTATGTAGATTTTACAAAGCATTCTAACTTATTTAAAAACTGGAGTTTTGTTTCTTTAAGATAAAACATTACATGAATATGAGTATATCTAAGGGTAATGATTGTGAACGTATTATTCACAGTGTCAAAAGGATGTAGAAATGAGTCCCTTGATTTTAAAAATCTTAAATCATGCAAAGACTAGTGAAATATTATTATTACAGTACAATATTAAAAAATGTGTGCTGTCCTGTTTTTCACAGTTCTCTTCCCCATCAACAAAGTGACTCCAGAGGGACTAATCTTTGTTGTTCAGTGGGTTCTTGTAGCTCTCATTGGCTACTGGCTGATCTCCCTCACTTTCCAGTTGGTCATCTCCACTCTGAGACGGACTCTGTGGGTTTTGAAAGTTGGCTTGGCTTTGGTCTGTTTCGGAGTCATTCTTAGAGACCACAGCGTGGGCACAGAGACGATGGCTATTCGATTGGCTGTCCTGGTGTTTGTCTGCGTTGTTTTAGGCGTTGGGTCTTCCAGGAGCTCTAATGCGACAGAAAAAACAGCACACCTGGAGGAGCAGGTGAAACTCCTGGAGAGACGGCTGAGACAGATGGAAAGGTGGAGGAGAACAGAGGAGTGAAGGAGACACAAACTAACTAGAGACACAATATAATAACTCAGTTGCTCTAGGAAGATACAATATGTTAGTCAATAAGTTGTGCTTCTTTACAGTGAAATTTGATCTAAATGTCCTTCAGGAGTGGGGTAAATATGTTATGTTTATTGATATAACGTATTTCCCCCATTATTTATTGAACGTTATTGTTTCACCACTTTTATGTAGAGACCTGGAATCCAGCTGTGGTTAGCGTAGCTTTGCGTTAGTTTTAGTTATTTGCATGAGCTGATATTTCATTTTATTGTTTCTTCCTGCATTCAGTCTTTATGCTAACAGCTAGGCTAGCTTAGCTTCACTCCAGTACTGTATAGATCCATAAACAAAGAGGATGTGAACCTTTTCACCACAAACCAAACATAGCTTGTTAATAATGTTCATAAATAGGTTTCACAATGGTTGAAGTAAATAATAGATTTATTAAATCTTATTAAGTGTATTGCAAGAAGTTACATGTCTGTGAATTCTGGTCTTAGCCCATTTCAAGAAAACCCAAACATATTAAGTCTCAATTCATGAGGTTCTCAGAGTTGAGATTCAGTGTAGTTTAGGTTAAGCTCACTGATCTTCTTGCTATGGTTCTATGGAGTACTCGTACATAACTCATTACAACTTATATATGTCTTCCCTGTGTTTACTGTAAAAATATTGTTTCTAGTTGAAAAACTCCAGAAGACCTCAGAAATTTTTTAGTTCAGATTGATGCTATCTGGACAGGTGTCAAATTATGTCATAACATCATAAATTCATTTTTATTAGGACATCATAAATGCTGTTATGATGCCCTAATAAAAACTGAATTTTCTACAGTTTTACAGATGTAACAATGTGATTTTTGTTGCAAATATTGAGTTTTGTTGAAACAAGCACAGAACAGTTTATCATCTGTTTCTCTGAAAAAGAAACCCCAGTTCTTTTAAAAACAACATTAAAGAACTGGATCTTTGAAACACAACATATTTCCTTGTATGATTTGTTGGATGTGAACCTAATTGTCTGTATCTATGTCGTAAATGTCCACAATCTTCTGACTTTGTATACCAAATGTTTTTACTTTTGTCTTTTTTATTATTATCATGATGCTTTCTGGAATACTTAAGAGTATATCTCCAGACCCATTACAGTATTAGCAGACAATAACATACAAAGATATTAAAATATTATTGACAACCTATGGGGGAAATTAACTCCTAATATATGGTGACTGACTGGTGTGAGTAGCAGGTTTATAAACCCTATCAGGTTGTTGATTGGTGGTCACCTGTAGGTTGTCCTTCCCTCTGGCTTTCACGTATGTTAATGTGACCACCTGAGCCAGAGTGTGAATAACTGTGAAACTTCTTGGGTATCGTTGAGATAATAACATTTTAGACGGGTGATAGATTTGGGTGGGTGATAGAGTCCACCACCCGTTTAACAAGGGTCGTTAAACCTTGCAGTAAACTGCTTCTTTTGCACCTCGTTTGGTTTCTCCTATGTACAGATCTGTACATTCCTCACTGCACAGCTTGGTGCTGTTCCTTTAATCTCAATGACAAAGAAATTCATTAAGTTGTCGCTGATGAGAGATGGGGGAATTGTAGGTTCAACAGAGGTATGACTATCAGCCTGGCTACAGTGCTGAAAGGAAACCTGGGATGGTTTTTATTTGCCTAAATTATTAATCAATAATATGTGGTTCTAGTTTTACAGAGGGCTTTTTATACGTTATTATACTATCTTTCCAGGCTTCATAAATTAGTCTTTAAAAAGTTTAGTCTAATGTAAGTAATAATGTTATCATTTTATGGCCTCAGACTTTGGCTAGTGTCTGTCCTGCCAAAAAGTGTGAACTTTTAAAAGTAACATTGCCTGATAGCCAGATCCAAAACATCTGTTAGGTGATAGATTAGACAATCACTTAGAAAACATTTGGCATTTGGCTCAGTGTGCAGACGATGCATCTGACAACATTTCAGCTGAAAGCAGGCTGGTGGAGGAAACTGAGAAATTGATCAACTCTGTAGCTGTCCCTCGCTGCTTTTGAGGAAACACATCACGTTATCGCGTTTGCTGCCAGATCATCTTGATAACATCAGGATGTCATTTTATTCATGCGTTTCTCTGACATACAGTTGCACATACATGTACACGCATAGTATGAAGAGGTATAAAGTGAGAGGTAGGTTTCCAGTGTTAACTTGAATAACAACCACTGGTGGGTGTGGGACTGGAGAAACCAAATACCAAAAAAATGAAAAATGGAACATCTGCTCTAACTACATTTAGTAAATATAACATTGATTACATTTACACTCACAAAACTAAAAATATCAAAGATTATATTTTCAACAATAGAGCTAAAAAAGCCACAGACATTACATTTGTAGTTCATGATAAAAATAATTCCACAGAGACATAATGATGGGAGGAGAAAAGTGGCCACAGTCACCTTCACGCTGAGACATGGAAAGGCACTCACTGTGTTCAGTGTTCATAGCTTAGTAAAGATCGGACTGCATGTATTACTGCATGTTCACAACAACTAAACTACAATCTAAGCTTCTTAATATCCTGTAACTGTAAACTGTTAATAAGAGTCTCCGAGTTAGACAAGTGACTCCATGTACCTGGTTACCTAGAAATCAGACGCAGGATACACAGATACCATACAGGAAAGTCTACATGTACATATTCCGTAGAAACATCAGGGATTAATGCAGGCTTTAAAGCTACAATGTTTAAGATACTGCAGGAGAAACAGAAATACAATTCTGACTTCCATTACCTGACAGATTATGACAGTCAATAAAACCCAAAAGGCTAGGTATTAAAACGTTTGTACGTATTCTTACATGGTTAAACCACAAAAATGTATATTTTGAATGTTATTTGGTAAAACATTGTTAAAACACAGGTATCAAAAGCTAGCTGACTGTGTAATGTGTGATATGTCAATTTGCTGTAATAGCAAAGAGGCGTGAGGCCACGCTGGAAGGCGGTCGTAGTTGTTCTTGCATTTTGAAGGCTGATTCATACTTTAAGCGCCTGCGTGTTCGTGCGCATGATGTACATAGCATTTTCATCCCCCAGTCCATCAGGTTTGGAAGGATGTAGCCTGGTAGCTCAATGGGTTAAGCGTCAGACTGGGATGCAGAAGGTTGCGGTTCGAACCCGTCTGACTCCTAATCCATCTCTCACCAGGTGTGTTCCTGAGCCAGACACACACTAGCTCCCTGTAAGTCGCTTTGGATAACAAAGTAAAGAGGAACTCTGCACATATGTGCGTTTGCAGACCCTAAACCTCCGTTCAGAACAAAGGAGGTTGTATACCTTTTCAGTGGCACATTTGCATAAGACATCTGTTAACTATTATTGAGCCTGCCGCTCCGTTACTCTCCTAGTCAGGAGATATTACATATAACATAATCTCAATAGTAACAGAAAAAGAAAAGAAAAACCATAACCACACCATCTTAACTATATCAGACCATATATTGCTCAATTAGCTTTTAACACATTATTTTCACTTCGATGACACTTAGATCCCCTATTTGATCAGTGCAAATAGGGCAAGAACAGAATGCTGCAGGAGTCAGCATCCCTACAGGAAGTTGGAGGAGCTTTTTTGTCCGTTGATCTGAATCTGGTACATATCATCAGCACTGGTGGTGGAGGGGGGCACAGGAGCCATATAAGAGGACACATTCTGTGGAACAGAATTTAAAGCATAAACTACATTAATGCTTCATATCAATGATTAAAATCATTAGTGGAGATGGCGAGATGGATCTAACTTGGTATTGGAATTCCAACAATCCAGACCATAGTTTAGGTCAAGGTTTAGCAGTTAAAGGTCTGCATGTAGTGTACATAGTACTGTCATATGGTGACTGGGCAGTTATAAGTTAGAACCTAGACTAAAGAGGAAGCCTGAATTTATGTTGCCTCTTTTTATTAGTTCAAAGTATTTAAAAGTGAGACATTGAGGCCACAGGAGTTACACTTGTGCACAGATGTGTGTGGGTAGAGTTTCTAATATACACATTCCCATAAACAATATTCCCCCATAAACATTAAACCCTCATGGATTGAATTAGGCTTTTTTGACACAAATTTACTATAACACTCATACATGTCCAAGTGAAATCAGATCACATACAAATTTAGAAAATATCTAACACTCAAAATAAGAATCATCACCGGTGTGGTAGAGAGTTATAAATGGAGATCACCTGAGGACAGTAGACTAGTAATACACCTGTACTTGAAAGGTCCAGTTACTGATTAATCAGAATTCAGGCCAAAAACTCCATGAAGTCAAAAGAATTTCAAGCAACTCGGTCAAAAGGATTTGAGACACTAAAGTCTGCGGATGGATACACATTTCTAAGAAATGACTCATTACTAAGAAATACTTAAATCTGCTCAACACAGTGAGCCCATTGAGCTACAATGAGGCCTGGTAGCTCAATAGGATAAGCATCAGACTTTCACCGCATGATGTACACTATATACCTATTTGTGTGACAAATAAATGATATTCTTCCTCCTAATATTAGGAAGTCACTTTGCTCATCATACTCTCTCTGTTGTACTTTATAATTGTAAAGACAAATACTACGTATGTGTGTATCTACCTGTGGTGCAGCAGTCAGCAGAGGGTCGGCAGGTGAGAAAGCCACATTCTCCATCTTGATATCCTCTTTACAAGGCCCACTGTCTGCTGGTGGGGGGGAGCTATACATAACTGGAGCATAGCCCTATATACAAACACAAATACACACATTTTAGTTATTTGGGCTTTTTACTTGGACCCCGACACCCCTGATGAGGACACAACAGTTTCATCCACAGACAAGTATCATGCAGCAGCAGAGCCTGCATAACAAACGCGCTGCTCAAACTGGCACATTTCCTAAATCTGAGCGTGTGGATGGGTAAGTGAGAGTGGGTGTTTTTTTTGCATCACATCCCAGTGGTTCCCATTATCCTGCTGAGGAAACAAATGACAAATCCAAATTGATAAAGCATGTTTAAGTCATGGGCCTGTCAACACTGGCCTGAATGCTTAAAATAAATTCCAAATAAAGGAGTGTCTCACACGTTAAGCTACTGCAGTTCCAGCTCAACTATACATTTTATATGCTGGTGTTCTTCTTAATTATAAGCTGTGATGTGATGAAAACCTTCAAGTCATATTTATACCCTCAACTGGTTCTTTTGCAACAACTAGCACTACACTATGGATCGGGACACATACTCATCATCTAACCTGACATTACATACATGGTGGTAAAGACTAGTAATACTAGAGCGTATCAGGGTATATCTGTTTGATATCAGGCTTACTGATCACTACTACTTGGACATGTGATCAAAACCCACTGTGTAGTTTTACACACATGGCTTATCAAACTACTCTCCAGTTTGAATAACAGTTTCTTCAGATAGTATTATGTCACCAGATTAGTGGGTAAAAGGTCAAAACTGAAATAACAAATTAAATGGATGTGGGGTTACAGAGACTTTGAACATCGCCCGTCTTAATTCAAATTAAATTTGAAGTACTTTTTTTAATAAATTAGAGGATTGTGTAGTAATGTAGAATTAAGGAATGTAGCTTAGATTGTACCATTGGAGCTGCTGGTCCAGGATAGCACTGGTCATTCCATTGTGGAGGCTGGGCAGGTGGGATCATAGCTGGACCAGCAGGAGGGTAACCTGGGTTGGTTATACCAATAGAAGGGTAGGCTGGGTTGGCTGGACCAGCAGGAGGGTAACCTGGGTTGGTTATACCAATAGAAGGGTAGGCTGGGTTGGCTGGACCAGCAGAAGGGTAACCTGGGTTGGTTATACCAATAGAAGGGTAGGCTGGGTTGGCTGGACCAACAGAAGGGTAACCTGGGTTAACACCCTGCAGAGGGAGACAAACAGAAGCTACTAGCCAAAGTGCTCCCCATTTAAAAGTAAAACAAGTAAGGCTGAGTTCAAACATTCTATCCATGTTTAAGAAAGCAGGACTATATTGTGATACTAACTGCGGTAGGAGGGGGATCATTCCACTGTTCTGGGCCTGTGGTGGGAGGGGGAGGATGAACTGTAGGGCCCTATACAGGAGAACATATAAACAAAAACAATCACTTGACTTCTATTGGTATTATATATACACAAGCAAGATCCGATCAATGCAGGTATAAGTTCCAGATTGAGTATGTAAATGTAGCTCTGGAAAAAAATGTTTAACTTATTTTTCTATTTAAAGTATATGTTTAGGTAAAATTTTAATTTCTGTTTTATTTGCTAAACTACAGACAACACAATTCTTAAATTCCAAATACAAAAAATGTCATAAAAGGCATTTATTTAAAGGAAATAGCAGAAAAGGTCCAGTGTTTTCAGACCTCAAATAACTTAGGGAATGGTTCAAAATCAATATTTAGTGGGATAACCGTGATTTGATATGTTCCAGAGCTGTATATATTGACATATTGAAAGTTACCGTGTGTAATAAATGTGTGCTACGTTAAGTCTAATGTACCATATTTGGGTCGGGGACACTGTGGTACATCTGCAAACACAGAAATGCATTTGATTATTTAGTAAGATGCCTCACAGAATCACACAATGAACTTTAGGACACTGTCAGTTATAGAAAAAAAACAAAAGTAACAACGCCCATCAGCAAAAGATAAATATAATCTCACGTTGTAGGAAGGACAGGGTCCAGCAGGGCCTTCAGGAGGGTGGGCTTCATTTGGGTTACTCTGAAGAAAAATAGACATGTTAATGGGTAGTTCATTGTTCTGAGAATAAAACATATACTGCTTTGGGGCTAAAGGTGAAAACATTAGCAAACAGACAAGAACGCAAGACAGAATGTTCATAAGGATTATTTCAGTCAGCCAACTGGCATGGAATAGATTACTAAATGCTAAATGTGTTCAGCATTGATGTGTGTACATAGGCTCTGACATTGTCACTCCATAACAGCTTCCTCGGATTCAGATCCTACAGGTGAAGTAACAGCATGAACATGTATGGTAAAACTACAATAGCCCTCAAATTGTGCGTTTTATCTCCCTGACCTAAAGCAAACATGGAAAATATTGACAGTGGAAATGTACATGTTTTTTTGTGTATTGCCGTTGTAAAAAACAGGAACTCTAGACTTGACCTGTAGACATGTGTACCTGTAACACTGTAGCAGTGCTGGATTTTGACCGGAAAATCTTCTTCCGGCAACAGCAGCAAATCCCAGCTGGAATGCCCAGCAGTAACAGAAGAGCTATGAGAGGGCTTCCACGAGCAGACTCATGACGGTCTGCAGTGACAAAAAGGAGGTGTGGGAGACATAACAGGTGAGAAAACGAGAACTATTATTACCAAGACAAAGACCAAGACACACCTCAATATTGAATATTAAACAAATGAAAATCCCAAATTCAGTAATGAAAAGCATTACTGAATTTGGGATTTTTATTAGTTTTCACTTACAATCATCAAACTAGTTCTAGCCCTAGTCTGTTTTCAGTCTTGGTCTTTGTCTTGGCCTCGACCAGCCTTGGTCTTGGTCTCATCTTAGTGTGTCTTCTGGTTTAGGTGATTTTGACTACAACACTACTGACACCTGCAGCTCTCTTGCTACTTCAATCACAGGCACACCAAATTCTCTAAGTCCTAATTAACAGCATTGTTTTCCTTTTCTTAAATATTATTATTTTACTTGGCAGACGCTTTTATCCAAAGCGACTTACAAAGAGAAGACACCAGCAATTGTGTAACTTACCAGTAGTGTATTCCATACGTTTTTCAGTGCTTAATAACTTCAGCATACTTTCAGCTATTAAAACCATTCAGTTATCAAAATGTTCAACTTTTTAGGAAGTGTGCTTCCATCCATTCTTCTAAAACTTTGTCCTCTTTCAGCTGTTGACATCGTTTTGATTTTATTCAACTTTTTATCTTTCTCAACTTTTTTCAACTTTGAGCTGCCAAAACAGCCCTAACCTGTTGAGACATGGGTTCCACTAGATCAGTGTTTCTCAATAGGTGGGGCTTGCCCCCCCAGGGCACCAGTAGTCAAGGGGGTGTGAGAGGCATGAGAATCCATTATTTTTAGCAATTTTTTTCCCATGCTGGAACGCAAAGTAAAGGAAAAATAAGATGTTGAAGTGGACAACTAATGTTTACAGTTAATAAAAGATTTGAATAAGTTAATAAACTGAATTTATATTTTAAATTGTTTCATCTCATTTTCTTAATGTGATTAGATAATCAGATTTGTTACGCCAGAAAACACATAGAGTGGTTTGTCCTGGCAAATAATTAAATGTTCTCGTGTTTTATATCAGATTTAAATCCGAGGGGGGGGTGCAGTTTTTTTCCCCCAAAACAAAAAATTATATATAGAATGATATAGAAATAGTTAAGAGCCCCTGCACTAGACCCCTGAAGATGTGCTGTGGTATCTTGCACAAAAATGTTATCAACAGATCCCTGAAGTCCAACAAACTGCGAGGTGGGACCTCCATGGATCAGATCTTCCCATAATGCATCCTGGTACCATGTGTTCCCCAGGTAAGAGACACTCTGACTGTCAAATGTTGTGACTGCAGACACACAGCTATGTAAGCTGATAAATATTAAGGTATATCTTTGTGAGAACCAACCTGTCAGATCCATTCTGGTTACAGAAACCACTCTACCCCTCTGGTCTCGCAAGATGTAACGTCCTACATCAGTGTAGTTCACATTTTTAATCTCAATGTATGAGGGGCCAGTTTTGACGCGGTCCCAGTAGTCTGGAAGGTCCTGAGATACCCGAGATCCGTCACGTACCTGAGGGAGACAAACTCCTTGAGTCTCTGAGCCATTGAAAATGGTCATGTAAAACTCCTGACAATCTTTCATCCACACAGCCCAAAATTTTCTGTTTCCTAAACTACTCCTAACTTTGTAGGAGGAGAAAAACATCAACTGTCACCTCAAACATGCAGCTTTCTGCATCAGAAGAGAACCCAAACCAAACATTTTCATTTTAAATCTCTTCCACTCTTCTCTGCAGACTTGACAGAACCACAGTTATTTGTAACAACTCCAAAGGTGCATTTTCCTGTTGGAGCTGCTTGGTGTCGGATCTATCACTTAAATACAAACGATACTGCAAACCACCCAAACAACAGCCACCACACAAACATTTAAAGGAATCATGAAGTTCACGTGTTTCAGATATGTGGATGACACTTTCACATATATGAAAATCAAATCCCAGAATGTATCACAGTTTATGGACCACATCAACAGGGTGAACAAACACATCAAGTTAAAGGATATGGAAAATAACAAGAGAGCTTTTTTAGACTGTGAATTTTCCATCGCCAAGGGGGGACATTTAAAAGTAAATGTGTACCGTAAACCCATACATACGGATCAGTATCTAAGGTTTGATTTTCACCATCCACTAGAGCACCACCCACAGACTCAGGGGTCAGAGAAGCAGAAGAACACCACATCAAAAAGGCCCTGAGTAAATGTGGCTATCCTTTGTCAAAGCTGGGTAGACACCTGAAAAAGGCTCTAAGTGATTCGTGAGAGAGGAATGACATCCGCTGCCTATCCGATAACCCTTGGTGATCCCGCATGTGTCAGGAGAATCGGAACAGCTGAGGTGCATTTTCTCAAAACACCGGGTCTCAGTGGCTTTCAAACCCCAATACACGCTTCGTCAAAGATTGGTCCATCCCAAGGATTGGGTCCCACGGCACAGGCAATGTAACATAGTTTACGCAGTTAGGTGCCAAGAGGTTTGCCGCGAATTGTACATTGGGGAAACCAAGCAGCCACTGGCTAAGCGTATGTCACAACACAGAAGAGCTTCCTCTTCAGGCCAGGACTCCGCAGTCTATTCACACCTACAGGATAGTGGTCACTAAAGAGGTGCACATCCTGGACACGGAGGAGCACTGGTTTGAGAGGGGAGTTAAAGAGGCTATTTACGTGAAAAGGAATAACCATCTCTGAACCGAGGGGGCAGCCTAAGGGTAAATCTGTTTCTATCTTACAACGCTGTGATTGCAGCCCTTCACCAACACTCAATAAATGGTTCACACGTTTACTAATCAGTGGACAATTTGCATATCACTATTCACATGGCCCAGTGTCAGTCAATGGTACTAGTTTCTGTGATTATGCAAAGGTACTGTTTATAAGGTCGGGGAAACCTGCTGTCCGTTGAGACTGAGGAAGAGACTTTGATAAGTCTCAAAATATTTATCCCACTTATGAAACTTGTTCCAGATGAACAGAATCAAACTTCTAGGATTTCCTTACCTGGATTATTGAGCATGCATTAAGACAATTCTAAGGAAACATTAGAGACACATTTAACCCCTTCAACTATTCATCCCCAACAGTCAAATGATTCTGAATCCCTCATCTC
This sequence comes from Microctenopoma stevenorrisi, assembly GCA_032270685.1. Classification (NCBI taxonomy): domain Eukaryota; kingdom Metazoa; phylum Chordata; class Actinopteri; order Anabantiformes; family Anabantidae; genus Microctenopoma; species Microctenopoma stevenorrisi. The sequence goes on along the minus strand of JAUMTR010238916.1, from coordinate 1,945 downwards.
TATACTCATGTTACCCAACTATCATGTATTCATGTATACATGCATCCATCTCACCAGTGTAACATTGCCATAGTCCCCAGAAAAGGACAGTGCAGCATCGTCCATGTTTATGCCCTCAAGTGAGATGTAGAGAGTCTCCCCAGCTACACACTTCAGATAGTTTTTTCGATCTGGAATAGAGTGAAAAACAGTCAAAGGGGAGAAGACACAGCTCAATTGTGATTGTTTATATAAATGTAAAGGAAAATACTGCAAAATAAATTTACAGTCATGGTCCTGCTGTGAAAACTGACTTTACTTAAGTAACAGCACTGTGACTCTTGGCTGGTGTTCAGCAAATGTCACATACACGTATTTTAAAGCTTTGTTGTTGCCTAACAACTATGCTTAAAGGTTCAGCTAACTCACACGTGACGGCCACTTTCACAACGGATATCTCTTTGTTCCAGAAGTCTTTCTGAACATACGTCCCTTCATCAGCGTAAGTCACCTGATAAAAAGAAACAAAATCACATACAGATAATGCCCTGTGAACTTAACTTAGCTCAACAAAGACATTACTTTGGTTACCTTGTCAATGTACCAGCGCCGGTCACTGCCTGTGCCTGAAACCTTACCTCTGTTTGACCTGTATTGGACATAGACGGCCAAACTGATAAAACATCACCAACACAACATCTTGAGCACATTTAAACCATTAAGAGTCTCTGACCTGAGCTTGCCTCTCTCCCAGTAAACAAAAGACTTGTTGGGATCATTAGCTGGGGTGAACACAAGCCTTTCTGAACCCTTTGGCAGAAAGATCCTCAGCTGGCGACCATGAACAAAACGTTCATATTGATCATGGACAGCATAGGACTCTGTGGGAATGAAGCAGAATATCCGCGGCTAATATTTCATCCGAACACGTCATAATTCCAGAAAACCTACCAATTCTCTAAACGTGTGTCTAGATTCAGAGTGGGAGAATGTTGGAAAAGGTAGATGGACCACCCTTGAGCTCTCTGAAGAACTCCCATTATAGGGCCTTGATCTCACTTTAACCTACCATGAGAGTATGTGGTTATGACAAATAAGATGCAGTTATGGAATGGTAAGGATTAGATTACAGCCTAAAATTAGAAATGGCTCAAATTCGAGAATACAAACTGTTTCTGTCAGAGGTGAGTAGTGACCAGAACTCACAGTGAAGAAGTGAGCTACATAAATCAAGACAGGGTGAATATTTTCACTTTGACTTGTAGTAGTGTAAAGACATAAAGAATACAAATGCACCTGTTTGATTTGTAAAAAATGCTGCCACAGGAATCCAAGTATGCCAAGTATGTCATGCATCTGCTTTACAAAGATCACAGTCTGCGTGACCGACAGATTCCTACAGCTCATGTTACCTTCATCACATTTCACATACGTCTAAAGGTTACTGGTAAACAGAGATGTTCCTGGGAATCATAGACACTACACGGGAGGTTATTGTTATTATTAGGAGAAATAAGATGACAACTCACCCACGCTGAAAGCTGCAGCCAGCAGGATCACAATACTCCACATCATCTGCAGACAAGACACACAAGTCTTTTCAGCAACGTCAACCACAGAAAGTCTTTTACTTCATTTATGTTCCAGAATTAGTCCATAACTGTGTTCACTGTCTAATCAATACATGCTGCCACATTACTGTTATATTAGATTGTTGTGCTATCATGGCACAATGCACTTTAACATTGGATGTTACATATGACACATATGCTGTACTGGAACTACTGCTACTACACTTAATTGCATCTACCGTATTTTTCGCCATATAAGACGCACCCAATATTTAAGGAGGAAAATCTAGAAAAAAAAGATTCTGAACCAAATACTTCAGTAAAATATTTTATATCAACTGTATAAGGTTAACAACAGTTTAAGAACAATTTTATGTCAACCATGTAACATATTA
>JAUMTR010238188.1:0-30697 GCA_032270685.1 Microctenopoma stevenorrisi | reverse complement strand
GTAGCCAAGAAGCCACGACCCAATGGCTCCCAGGATCACAGGCCCGTGGCACTGACTTCTCATGCCATGAAGACTCTAGTGGAAAGACTCATTCTTGATCAGCTCCGACCCATGGTCAGACCACACCCGGACCCCCTTCAGTTCACGTACCAGCCCCACATTGGAGTCGATGGTGCCATCATTTTCCTTCTCAATCGCATCTACACCCACCTGGACCAGCTGAGGAGCACTAAGAATCCTGTTTTTTGACTTCTCAAAGCCAAGTCTCCTGGGTAGGAAGCTGTCAGCGATGCAGGTGGATGCCTCCATTGTGTCCCGGATTGTAGATTACCTGACAGATAGACCACAGTGTGTGCATAATCAGCACTCTGTGTCTGACATGACACCTAAGCATTGCTGAGGCACCTCAAGGGACAGTCCTCTCCTCATTTTTCTTCACCCTCTACACCACGACTACAGCTATTGCAGTGAAACCTGCCACCTTCAGAAGTTTTCAGACAACTCTGCAATAGACCACAGTGGACACCTTTGTCACTTGGTGCAAACAGAACTATCTTTAGCTCAATGTGGCAAAAACCAAAGAGCTGATTGTGGACTTCAGGAGATCTGGAACACCTGTCTCCATCCAGGAAGCTTGGTGTGGATATTGTGGAGGACTACAAATACCTAGGGGTTTACATTGACAATAAACTGGACTGGGTTAAAAACACAGATGCCTTGTACAGGAAGGGCCAGAGTCTTTGTATTTCTTCAGGTGGCTCAGGTCCTTCAATATCTGTAGAACAATGCTCAGGATTTTCTATGAGTCTGTTGTGGCCAGTACCATCCTCCATGCAGCTGCATGCTGGGGCAGTAAGCTTAGGGTGGTTGTATACTGCTTCTTTTAGAAAGATGGTCAAAGCTCGATGAGTTGACAAGCAGAAGTTAAGTAAGAAGTAAGTAACTTAGTGGCAGAAGGGAGGATGTGCACAAAATAGTAAACTATTTTAAACTAAAACTATTAAACTATATTAAAAATGTTTATCCTGGGAGAGTAAATATGACTAAAAGGTGAACACCAGGTCACTAAGGGGTGAACATAAGTTCCACACTCTTCTAAAGGTTAACAGTTAAGGTTAACAAACAGTTAATAAGTTTCTATGATTCTATAATAAGTTCTCTAACAGGAGTTCTTCAGTCCCTCTTAAAAATGATCAGAGACAAAAATAAAAGTGTAAAAAGAAGAAATAGACACATAAACCAGTGAGTAAGACCCCAGAGGGCCAGAATACATACATAGTACATGTTTTATTATACATGTATCCTCTTAGATCTGACTATATTTTACATCATCATGGGGACGGTATGAGAGCTCAGTGGGTGGAGCAGTGGTCTTCAACCCCAAGAGTGAGCGGGTTTGATTCCCAGTCCCACCAGGTTACATGTCGAGGTGTCCTTGGACAAGACACCGATACCCTGTAGTAGCACAGACACGAGTCTAGCAGCTGGCCAAACAACAATTTCCCAAGGTGATGAATAAAGTATTCATTAAATATAATATTTATATTTTTAGTTGGTGTGGGCCAATGTAATTTCAGTGCAGGCCTTCTGAGGTCAAAGTAAGTAGCTCCAGGCCTCTGATCGCTTCAAAGTTTCTTTCACTGGCACTAAAGTGGTAAATTTAGTTTAAATTAGTCTCTAGGTTAAATAACTCTCTGCCAGGACACCCCCATGAACTACGTTTAACACTTGGGCATGTGTTTGTATGACGGTGGGTGAAAGAGCCACAAATTGTACTCAGGTAGTGACACTTGGTGAGTTGTAAAGTTTTATTTATTTTATTTATTTATTTATTGAATATAGAATATTTTTTCTAACTAATATAATTAAAAAAACATATTTACAAAATGACATACTAAGACAGAAGAAACACACATTTCTAAATTTTACCCTCACAACATAAAGCTTTTGAAAGTTTTATGTTGTGAGGGTATATGTTCATGAATATTTGCATTTGTCATGTGTCATTGATCATCTGCTACGTCACGTAGACTATGTGTGAAGGTACCTGGAAGTTCAGTGGCAACTGGATTTCATCCTTGGTAGACGTCCCCTGTAGTTAGTAGTTGTGGACAGCAGGTGGTGGTGCAGCAACAACAAATAAATGCACTGGAGATCAGCATCTGAGTCCAAAGAGTTCATTTATTCTTGCCGGCAATGGAGCACACAAGCTTACAGTCTCAAGGTCTGTCCGTGTCTGCTCGCAGGCAGTTTGTGCACACACATATTTATAGTAGAAAGTGAGATAAGCAAGTTGAATACAGAGTGTTTCATCTACTCCTTCTATGCAGTAACATGACAGGCTGGTTACTGCAACTCATAGAAAGAGAGTCAAAGAATAACAAGTAGCAAATAAAACAGTCGTAACTCTGTGATAGGGAGGATACAAGACACGAAAAGATATATTTATGGATATGTTTAAAAGATAAACACATGTCCATTAAAGGAGGTGAACGTAAGTTTCACCACATTCCTCTAGAGAGGAACATATGTTCTCTACAACTCCAGCAATTCATATCATTCTATAGTAATTTCTCTAATATTTCCCTAGTGTTTTACATTTTAACCATCATCAAAAGATTAATATATTTCAATTAACATCGGTGTGTTTAATATACATATAAAAAACAAAGTCCTCTCATGCACGGAATGCAACAGCAACCACCTAGAACAAGTAGTCCAACCCCACAACCTATAGAGTCTAGCAGAGAAGAGATTAGTCCTGCCCACCTCCCAAACCACGCCTCCAGCATGTTTGTGAATGGGTCAGACACTCCTGCGTTCTCCTCAAGTTCATAAGACAAACTTGTGAGGCCTGCTAAGGCTCTAGTGATGCTGCCATCTGGTGCTGTATTGTTGGGAATGAAAGTACAGCAGAATGATCCAAACATTTTACACACTCCTTCTCTCTTAGCTAACACCATGTCTAAAGCCATTCTGTTTTGCCATGACATCAAGCTAGTGGGTCCTAAATGCTCAGCTGTACCCCTCACTGCATCTCTTGTAATACAGGTAATTGATCCATTCTGTGTTCTTACTTGTTTCTATTATATTGCCAATTATAGGAATTGAAAGGGTGATTCCCCCTAAAAGTTGGTTTTAGGGGGAACCAACGTACAGCTCCCCTACCACAGTGTCGGTAGACGAGGGCGGAGCTTTTTGTCTCCACACAGCCACCACATATCAGCTCTGCTGGTGTCTTGTTCAATAAACCATGCGGCAGAATAACCTCTGTTGTCTTCTGTGACATTGATGCTATCGGTGCACCAAGAATCATCTAATTTCCCCACATTCTTTCCTCCACCCCTTCTAATGAAACATGTATAATTACCCTTGTATGCAGTCACCCTGGGAGGCAAATCTCCCTTCATATGTGGATACAACAGGTCCACTGTCTTACACTGGTCGTCCTGAGGGACAAAAGATTTGTTAAACAAGCTAAGAACACATTTGAATCCTTTAGGGTCGTGTTCATCATTTAGAGTAAATGATGTGGTTCCTAGTTGGGGTCTGGCCTTAGAGCATGCTATGCAGTTTGACACTCCTGTTTGTTTAGCAGTGTACATCATCCACTGAATCCACTCATTCTTTTCATCAAATCCAGTTTCCAAGGCCAATTTATCTTCATATGTCACATTCTCTAATGCATCTGCATCTTCTATTAATTTATTTATCTCATCTCTAGTGTGTACTTCTCCTTTCCCTGGTAATACTTGAATGAAAAAGTGTCCAATTGGATCAGTCCCTGTCACATCAGCTCCTGTTGCAAACAGTCTCTGGTCAGTTGGTCGGTTTTTCAGTGTGATCAATAATTTGTTACAGTTGTCAACTCTGAAACTTTTTGAGGATGCTTTTTTAATTATCGTTAAGGTATCGTTTTAATTATCTTTAGGTCTTCGAGATTATCAGGACCTCTCATCTGATAACCATAATCTGCCCCTGTGGTCCACAGAACGTGCTCCCATGACTTACACCACCTCCGTCCATGCTCGATCTCATAGATCATACAAACATATTTGGGTGAATCTGTCAATTGTGATGCATGTTTTCCCATCTTTGCACCAATTTCCAATCAGGCTGCAGAAGCCGATCTCTACAGTGTTGTCCTGTCCTTCTATAAAGTTCAAATTCATTGCTTCATACTGTGACCAATCTCTGGGAACTCCCCACCCTGTTGGTTTCTGTCCTTAGATACCCAGACTCTGCCACTCGAGACGCCTACTGCGATGGTTGAGGTATTACCTTTTTGTAGTGGGACAGGTGGATCCAGGAGGTGCGCTCTGCTATCTTTACAGCTGTAGATGTTGCTCATAATACCATAAGAATTATGTCTAGCACATGGCATGCAAGACAAAAATGTCTTTTATAAGTAGTTAGTAAAGGCCTTGTTTAACATCACTGTCATGCCCCTTGATGACACATGACAAAGTCCATGTGTCATCACTGCAGCATATTTAAACAAACTCTTCAATAATATAAGTTTCACCTCTGATCACGTATACAGTTTCGTGTTCTCGTCATTTTCTGCGCCCTTACTCTTCCACAGCTGCTTGTCACATAGTACTTGGTGATCTATCTCTGTGGATTGTTTAGTTTCAGCCACAAGGCCGTCTGTGAGTGATGACGCAGCTTTCTCAGCCTTCTCATCTGCTTTATGGTTGCTCCTGGAGATGGGGTCTGTAGCTTTAATGTGTGCCGCGCAGTTACAGATGGCTACTTTTGTGGGTAGTTGTACAGCATCGAGTGGGGCAAGTGTCAGGTCTCTATGATTTATAGATTTACAAGTTGATGTTACCATGCCCCTTTTTTTCCACTGTTGAGCAAAGACACGAACAGTGGAGAATGCGTATTGGCTGTAAATGTTTGCTATCGTCCCTCTCGCTAATTTGCAGGCTTCTGTTAAGTCTGCTCTTGGTAACACGCTTGCAGTTATCTCAGATAAACAGTCATGTTGTTCTCCGTCCTCTTGCGTGGGCACTAGCGTGGAAGGGTTAAGAGTTGTGCATCTCTCTGTAGTTAAATGTGGTTGAGAAAGAAGCACTGTCATACATGACAAATGTGTTGAAAGTGACAAGAAAGAGATCTTATTTTGGAACAATATGACAGCTACTGCATGAGAAACTTTCAGTGTGAGTGGATGGAACAACACTAATGTGGCTGAGGCCTGTTCTGCCATAGACGCCACCACTGCCTGTACGCATGGTGGTAGCGCTCTAGCCACTGCATCCAGCCTTGTGGAGTAATAAGCCAGGGGTCTCTGCTTTTCCCCATGTGCTTGAGTCAACACTGAAGTCATGTATCCCTCCTTGTAGTCAACTGTCTGCACAAATGATTTAGAAGAGTTTGGTAACCCTAGCACTGCTGAACTCAATAGGAGTTGTTTTATTCTGCCTCTTCAGCACCTGCTGTCCATGTAATGGGGTCAGAGGCTGCAAGTGTTGTGTCATATATCAGTGCAGTCAGAGGAGCTGTCAACAGAGCCTAGTTAGAGATCCAGCTTCTGCAAAAAAATCATTCCTAAAAATGACATCATCTGTCTCTTAGTTTTTGGTTTTGGGGCCTAAAAAATAGCATATTTCTTTCCTTCATCTGTTCCTTCAAGTGTTTACCTTTCTGTGTGGATATTAGCTCTGATTTTGTCTAAATTACAATTTATTGAAACACGTTCAACTCCTTTTATTAGCTCAACGTCTGCTGTTCCTTTTGACCACAAGTGCTCTGATATATCTGTTAAGTCTTGTGAGGATTGGTCAGAGTTCTCTGTTTTGCTTTCTCTGTAGGTGCACACTGGGTTTTGTGTGTGTCACCCAAATCAATGGTGGCATAAATGTTTGCAGTTTGTCAGAGTATTCTACTCCAGTTTCTGCTGTTTTCCAATCTGAATTTCCTTCACACAGGGCAACAAAGGCCCTTGAGTCACTCCATCGTTTCTCTTTAGGTTTTGACAATGAGATATGCGGAGCACTGTTTGGTCTCAGGAATTTCCTCATACAAGGGATGAGTTGCTGCACTGTGTCCCTCCTTGTCCCAATACAGATTTTTTTAGTTGTAGTTGAACCTGTTTGTCTCACAGAAAGTCCTTTTCATTTCGCAAGTCTGGACCCTGTGTGTACTTGTAGTACATAGTACAATGTAAATCTTCAGATTTCATAAATATGGCCTTCGGAGTCACATTGTCTCTCACTATCACCAGTAGAGGGGGGGCGACTGCGCTGGGTCCTGTTGTTAAGGTCCAGACTGTACCAATATGACGGAGGTTCAAAATCACAATGAACCATGGCTTCTGGGTTTTTCATTCTTATCACAGTCAGACCTTTCTCTTGTGGTATAACTCCTAGATTTAACAGATTAAGGAGATCTCTGCCTAACAAGCTACAAGGGCATGAAGCTGATAACACTACTTTACAGCAGACACTCTGTCCGCTTTCATGGTCTGTTATTCTTACTTTTTGTGACAATGGCTCAGGCTGTGGGTTACCATATGCTTTTTTATAAAACTGCTTATTTGAAGTAAGCAGTCTCTTAGAAACACATGTTTAAGTTGTTGTTTATATGGGCTATCATTTGGCAAATCCTCTGGGATTTGCATTCCACTGTTGTTGTCAAATATTTCTCTGAGTCTGGAGTGGTAGTGATCAACATCTTTATCCTCTCTCTGGTTGCATCTGTTTATTTCAGTCCAATTAGCTTGTGTCTGTTTTTTACTCAATGAATAGAGCTAGTTCTCGGTCTAGTTCACTATTTGAGTACTCTAGTGGTTGTCCTCTAACATTGTTCGGGTTCCAATCTCCACTAATCACACACCAATCTATTCCCACAATTTGTCGCACAACTCTCTCTGACTTTGCCCCATTTAACCTATAACTGTCATATGTGATTTTAACTCCCTGGTCAAACGTTCTTGACTTTTATATGTCGGATGCCCTGAGTGGCTTTTTTGACATGCTCATTTGTTTATGGACGATAAACATACATTGGGGGGTCTGAATCATGGGGATTAGGCACCTGGGTCATTGGGAAGGTTTCTTCTTATTGAGGATAAGCCTCCAGTAGTTGACCACCTTATCGGTGGCTCTCTATGAACCTCTCTGTTTCTAAGTTTTATTGAAGTGGGTTCGCTTGTTGCAGTCTTTCTTAATACAACAGACGGAACTTTGGGTGGGGGTTCATTGAGGCCTCTGCTAGGCTAGGGTATAAATTATTATCTCTCTCTGGATAAGGCGGAGGTACAGGTGCAGGGCTTGAAGGTCTCTCTTGCACTCCTCCGGCCTGTGAAGGGGGTGTGCTGTCTCGTCACACTGTTTTCATCTTCTTTATCAGTCAAGGCCATGATCTCAGATCTCTTTTCCTCTCCTTTCTTACTCTTATTTGCTTCTATCAGCCATTCTCTGGCTTGTAAAAAACCTTCCTTTTTTTACGCTTTTAAGTTTTAAGTTTGCTTTAAATTCATACTTCTTTTTCCATCTTTTTAGATAATTCACATTTCTTTGATATTTGTTGCATAAATTGTGCATCGCCTACAAATTCTTCTCTCCTTTTTGTCTAAATATTACCCTGTTGTACAACTGTTTTGCACAGGCACAAGTCACAGACCTTTCACAGAGCACAGAGCTTTCTGTTATTACCGTTAGATTTCCCAATCTCTGCCAATCACACTCTCTTCTTTGGTCTTACTTCAACTGTTCCCTGCTGCTTCAGACCAAGTAATTATTAAAACCCTGAAAGTCCGAGCGTGTGTTTTAAACACTTATTGTGTTTAGACAGGGTCAGAGGTCATTCACACACTTGCATTCAGAGCACACACTCACTCTTTTTGGTATGTTTTATGCCTATTTATTTTGTATTTTAAATTTTTTCGACGAACGTCTCCGTTTTTTCTCTAGCAGAAAACTGTCTAAAACTGACTTTTTTTCGGACCAGTACGGTTTCTTCTTTACTAGCTGTAGCCTCACCATAAGGCTATGCACTGAATCCCTTAGGTTCCCTCAGCAGAATCTCTTAATTAAGATTAGAAGTCTTAATGTATGTCTCCTATGCAAAACTCAACATTCTTTTCTCTCAAAGTTCTCTGTTATAGTTACCTTCCTTCTGGAATCAGATGTCTCCATGCTTCTCTGGTGTTCCGTCACCTTCCTCTCGCCCAGCAGGTCCAGGCCTCGTCCAAACCTTGATGAGGGAAGGATGTTGGAATCCGTCTCGAAAGGATCGAGTTGTTAGGATTATTCTCAATAGTTAAATAAATGCACTGGAGATCAGCATCTGAGGCCAAAGTTGTTCAGTTTATTCTTGCCGGCAAGGGATCACACAAGCTTACAGTCTCAAGGTCTGTCAGTGTCTGCTCGCAGGCAGTTTGGGCACACACATATTTAGTTAAGAGTGAGATAAGCAATTTGAGTGTTTCATCTACTCTCCTTGGCCACCATATGTCATTGTAAGATGGTCGAGGGTTAGCAAGCTAGACAAGCAGAAGTTGAAACGCTGTCGTAGGGAGTATATGAAACACTCAAAGACGTAACTATATATGACAAATGTTTAACATAGACCCCTACTGGGAGACTACATGTGGTTAAAATGTTAACACACGAGATCCCTACAAGAGGTCAACATAAGTTCACTACATTCCTCTAAAGGTTAACATAAGTTCTCTACAACTCAAGAAACTTCTATCATACTATAGTAATTTCTCTAACATTCCCTCCTGTTTGACATTTTAACCATCATCAAAAAGCTTAACATATTTTAATAATCAAAAGGTTAATATATTTTAATCATCTTCAAAAAGTTATGGTATACTTCTTTATCATTGGTGTGATTCATATACATATATAATCAAACATACAGTGTAATCATAATCAAAAGTTAATCATTATTAAAGGTTTCAAAGTTACTGTTCAGTTTATTCTTGCCGGCAAGGGATCACACAAGCTTACAGTCTCAAGGTCTGTCAGTGTCTGCTCACAGGCAGCTTGGGCACACTCATATTTAGTTAAGAGTGAGATAAGCAAGTTGAGTGTTTCATCTACTCTCCTTGGCCACCATATGTCATTGTAAGATGGTCGAGGGTTAGCAAGCTAGACAAGCAGAAGTTGTAACGCTGTGGTAGGGAGTATATGAAACACTCAAAGACGTAACTATATATGGTTAAAAGGTTAACATAAGTTTCACTACATTCCTCTAAAGGGTAACATGAGTTCTCTACAACTCTAATAGTTTCTATCACTCTTATAATAATTTCTCTAACAAAGACCAAAGAGGAGGGAATTGCAGTAGTCCAGACGAGAGGTGACAAGACTGTGAATAAGGATAACAGTGGTATGGGGGGAGAGGGAGGGACAGAGACGGTTAATGTTATGTAGGAGGAAGTATGCAGACCGGGGAATGTTATTAATGTGGGTTTGAAAAGATAGAATACTGTCAAGGATGACACCCAGGCTCTTAACCTGTGTGGAGGGGGAAACAGAGGAGTTGATTGAAGTGAGAGATTGTCAGTTTTGGATAGTGTTGATTTTGAACCAAGGAGGAGAACCTCAGTTTTATCACTGTTAGGTTTGAGAAAATTTGGGGAGAACCAGGATTTTATTTCTTATACACAGTCAATAAGCATAGAGGGGGGCAAGGAGGAAGTGGGATTAGTGGTTGTGTAAAGCTGGGTGTGGTCTGCGTAGCAGTGAAAGTTATATTTACGGAAGACGCTAACAAGGGGAAGAAGGTAAATGATAAAAAGGAGAGGTCCCAAGACAGACCCTTGTAGCACACCTGAAGTGACAGGAGTGGGTTAGGATGTGTACATTTTGATCTGAATAAACTGGGTGCAGCCTGAGAGATCGGATTAGACCTACTGTGAACTGGGATTATTACGGTAGATGGATTTGGTGTCAGATTTGTTTTGAAACTTATTGATACTAAAAAAATGTCTTTACAAGAATCATCTAAATTACAAATATGATGATTTCAAAAGGAACAGATTCATTTCAATTCAAATTAGTCTTTATTATCATGGTTTTAGCTGCACAGTAAAAAAGTTAAACTTGGAATCGACCTCAGTCTGCTACTAATAAAGTACTGCAGTAGCTTATTCTGTGTTCTATATAACTTTAGTTATTTGGTTTGTAGCGTGCATGCAGACAAACCACCACCACAAAGGTCAAACCTTTAAACTGTGAAAACGCTTGTGATTCTTTAGACTGCTTTGATCATTGAATGTTTTTTCACTCTAGTCACATGATTAAGGTTTCTCTCCTGTGTGAATACGCTGGTGTGTCTTTAGATGGTCTTGTCTGGAGAACATTTTGCCACACTGGTCACACCAGTAGGGTTTCTCTCCTGTGTGAACACGCTGGTGCGTTCTTAGATTGCCTTTAACAGTGAAAGTTTTTCCACACTGCTCGCACCGGTAGGGTTTCTCTCCTGTGTGAACACGCTGGTGTGTCTTTAGACTGCATTGATAAGTGAATGTTTTTCCACATTGGTCACACCAGTAGGGTTTTTCTCCTGTGTGAATGCGCTGGTGCTTCTTTAGACTGTCTTGTACAGTGAATGTTTTTCCACGCTGGTTGCAGCAGTAAGGTTTTACTCCTGCGTGAACACGCTGATGAACCTTTAGATGATCATTTTTATAAAATGATTTTCCACACTGCTCACACCCATAGGGTTTCTCTCCTGTGTGAACACGCTGGTGATTCTTTAGATTACCTTGAAAAGTAAATGTTTTTCCACATTTGTCACACCAATAAGGCCTCTCTCCTGTGTGAACACGCTGGTGCTTCTTTAGATCACCTTGATCAGTGAATGTTTTTCCACACTGATCACACCAGTAGGGTTTCTCTCCTGTATGAATACGCTGGTGCTTTGTTAGATTGCTTTCAAGGGTGAAAGTTTTTTCACACTGTTCACACCAATACGGTTTCTCTCCTGTGTGAACACGCTGGTGTGTCTTTAGACTGCCTTGTTCGGTGAATGTTTTTTCACACTTATCACACATATACGGTTTTTCTCCTGCATGAATACGCAGGTGCCTCTTTAGACTGCCATTTTCTGTGAATGTTTTTCCACACTGATCACACCAGTAGGGTTTTTCTCCAGTGTGAACACGCTGGTGCTTCTCTAGATTGCCTCGTGCAGTAAACATTTTTCCACACTGATCACACCAGTAGGGTTTCTCTTCTGTGTGAATACGCTGGTGGATTTTTAGACCACCTTGTTGGTTAAATGATTTTCCACATTCATTACATGAGTAGGGTTTTTCTCCTGTGTGAATGCGCTGGTGTGTCGTTAAATGGCGTTGATGAATGAATGTTTTTCCACACTGGTCACAGCTATATGGTTTCTCCCCAAAATGAATTCTCTCATGAATCTTTAGTGCTGATGGTTTTCTGAAGGTTTGGCCACATTGCTGACAGCTGTGATGTTTGGCTTTCTTTGTTCCACCTTTTTTCTAAAGTGACAGAAATATACAGTGAGAAATAAACAGTGAGATAATGGAGCTGAGTAAACCATAAATATAACATGTTAATTTCAGGACAACCCAGCAACTAAGCATTTGTTTTCAAAACTGAAAACTGGTCCTTTAATACGGTATCATAATATCACAAATCACACCAAATCCAAAATGTCGCCCACATAAGTCATCATAATAAATCATATGTCAGATCACACACACTGTGTTGTTGTAAAACTGTCAATGCCTGAAAGTGTGTAAATGGGAAGCTAACAATGCACTGTTTTGATGTGGAATTTGGTCGTTTATCTACACTATTAATAATATGCCAGTCTCTGTCTTTGCCTCTCTTCGGGCAGTGGTCCATTTGGTCACACACACATGCAACTTTGTGTCAGGTGACTCTGATATTTGTCCAAAAATGTACTCCACTGCGAATGTGTTCTTTGTGAGATGGTGAGAGCAGCAACAAGAACCATGAAAAGTAATTGTAAGAGGCCTGAAACAACCGATCAGTTATCCCTTGCTGCCCTTTAACTTGACTATTTGTTTAAATAATTATTTTATAAACACGCAGTTTAGCCTGCTTTCGTCTTATACCAGTAAAATTACTGGTATATTTACCAAATAATAAACAAGGCCCACAAAGCAGAGAAAGGGGGACGCATGCATAGCGAGTCTGCCTGGAATGGCGAGAGTTTTTCACTCGTGTCGTCTTTGTTATAGTGTGTAATTACTGGTGTATTTACCAAGTAATAAACGACACAACAATGGCACAACAGAGAGGAGGAAGACCACAACCCCTCCAATTTATGCCAGCTAGGGAACCTGGGCCCACTATCGACACCACTGCTCCGTGCGCTTTGTTTCAGCTCTTCTTTAGTCCATGTGTGGTTTGTACACTCATTGACAACACAAATGTCAATGCTGCCAGCTGACTACAGGCCGTTTGATTTCTTGTTATCAATATTAATATTACAAATATTTGTTTACAAAATGAAACCACACAGCCTTGATGAATGCCATGATTTTATTTATAAATTTATGGTTGAGTTTTCCCACAAAATTGTTACATTTTACTGTAATAGATTTGCTCCATTAGGAGTCAAATTAGTTTCTCTGTATGATTTTTCCCTTATTTTGAAAGGGTAAATATATATGTTGGGTGGATAATTCCCAAAAACCTTCAAAAACAATTTCTATTTGGTATAATGACTTTCTAACATAAATTACAAGTTGTGCCAAAATGTGCCCAAATGGTCCATCATAAGGTCCGCCTGGAACTTCAACTATCAACTAATACCTCTCCAACACTTTCATATTTTAGTTTTTTTGCATGAACTTTGGTTCAGCAAATGTTCTAGGCTGCAACTAGATACTTTCAAATGAATTTTAACATTATAAAGTGGGTTTTTATTAGGCGAAAATTATTATTTTCAATTTCTGCTGTGTTCCAAATTAATTTACTCTCACTCAGTGACATAAATATTACATGTTAGAACTTTAGAACATTCTCTGGAGTCTTGCCTTTGTTTTGGTACCAAGACAGCTCAAATAAACCCTACAGTTCCTGAGATATATTCAATTCATTTTAGGTACGTCTTTTTCAAGCAAATTTCTATAAAATAGTCTAGGGTTCAAGAGGTTAAATGACTTACGGAGTCCTTTCTCGGTTACCTTGTGCATGTGTATGTGTGTGAGGGGGATGGGACTTCCTGTATCTTGTTTTTACTAAAATGTGTGTCTGTGACCAAGCTGCCTGTGAGCTGAAACCGACAGACCTTAGTGCTGTAATCTTGTGTGCTCCCTTGACTGCAAGAATAAAACTAAGTCCTTTGGAATTCAGATGATAATCTCCAGTGAAGTTATTTAAGCATAGATAACTCTCTTAAACAATAAATCAAAAAGTCCTACCTAAGCCCCTCAGCAGGGATCAGCCGTACAAAACAAATGTTTATTATTTGTATCATTTATACTTGATTAGCAATGACAATGAAGTGTTAGGAAAATTACTATAAGAGTGATAAAAACTATTAGAGTTGTAGAGAACGTATGTTAACCTTTATAGGAATGTAGTGAAACTTATGTTGACCTCTTCTAGAGATCTTGTGTGTTAACATTTTAACCATATGTACTATCCCAGTAGGGGTCTATGTTAAACATTTGCCATATGTAGTTACATCTTTCTATGTGTCACATACTCGCTACTACAGAGTTACAACTTCTCCTTGTCTAGCTTGTTGACCTTTGACCATCTTCCTATGACATACATTAGCCAGTCTATCATGTTACTGCGTAAGGGGAGTATATGAAACACATATCACATGTCCTGGTTATGCTAGTGTTGAGGGCGTGTTGGTGAAGGCCTGAATAGATATATGAGAACTGACGAATGGGAGGTTGTCTGCTGCTGCATCTAGCGATTGTTTGACTCTGTTATCTTACTTCTTCTATTTTTGTAATAAAGCTATATAAAAATTTAAAGTTCTGGATCTCAGAGTATTTCTGCAAAGACATTAACAAACGGTTGTTTAACAATGCGCTTTCAGGAAGAAGAAACCACACCTTCTAGTAAAATAAATTAAATTAAAAGTGAAGTTATGTCTGAGCTGTAGTTTGGTTCAAATCCCGTCCTGAAAGTAAAGTGGTTCAACTCAAACAAAGTATTCATGTAGTAGTAGTAGTAGTAGTAGTATTTAAATGAACAAAAGAAATTTAAGTTTTGACACATACTATTATTTTCTGTATATATATTGATCTTTAAAGAAACTAATGAGCTTTAATTGTCTTCTAGTAAAAGTTAGAACCAGTGGAAATATGAAGCAGGTTTAAACTGACTCACCTGATGATCGGAGGAACCAGAGGACGAGTCTGCTGCGGGACTTTCCGCGGTCTTTTCGCTCCGCTGCTCCGGATCCTGGTTCTGCTCCTCCATCCCGGTCTGTGGTTCTCCTGGATCAGATCTGGATCCTGCTTCTGGTTCTTGACAACGGGCTCGTTGGAGACGAACTGACACAGACAGAGACAAATAGCTCGTAACCTTTCCAGCTGCGTTAAAAGTGCGTCTGCGCAGGAAGACACAGAAAGACACAGAATGGCGGAGTCGTGGTGGGGGGTTTTTCCCACAAACGGGATGCAGCAAACAGGATGGAGCGGCGACGGGTCAGTTGGCGGAACCATACCATATTTGGAATTGAACTCCGGAACTAGTGGGTGCTCTCTTTTGCATTACCACGCTATCCTACTTTTATAAAAATCTTTGATTCTTTGATTGTTTTTCTCTTGAAACCTTTTTTGATTCTGGTCATTCAGATAATTATAAAATATAAGAACAGCACAATATATATATATATATAACTACTATCGTAGTTCATTTCTTTTACTTTTTACAATTAATATTTCAGAGTTTCTCTATGTATAGTATGATAAAAATTGCTAGAGTTGTAGAGAACATATGTTAACCTTTAGTGGAATGTGGTGAAACTTATTGTGACAAAGGGGGTGAGATCACACGAGATTTGTCTCCAGTTTATTTGTTTATTAGTTTATTATTGTTGATAAGACCAAGATGGCGACGCGTACACATCGCGAGGCTCAGCGTCTCTCCAGATTCTGCAGTTTTGCGGTATTTTTATTGCTCATTTCGGGGCTGTTCGCGCAGAATAGTAGTGCCTTAACATCGTACACCCGACAAGAGCTTCTGGATATAGGTTTTTGCAATTTTGACAGTTTTATCAGTAACCTTCGACTCATCCCTGAGATCGCTGGAACATCCGAGGCCGCGCACCCTACCCGACCGGGCGGAAGTGCGCGGAGGCGGCGTCAAGACCGTAAACAAAGACGGGGGAAGCGCGGTGGGCTAAGAGCTAAGCTAAAGCTAACATCTGACCGGCTCCGTATCAACCACAGTAAGAAACTCCAGAACTGCAATGTCATGATTTTTTACAGAAACATGGCTAAACAGCGACATACCGGACAATGCTATTGCTCTACCAGAGCACAGCTTCTTTCCTAGAGCTGTCTCCTTACTAAACTCCCCTGGCACCCCCCCATACACTCCTGAACAAACCCCTTGCACCTTGCACCATCTAATTTTGCACAATCTCTGTATTCTTGCACATATCTATCTGTAAATAAGTATTTCAATCTGTAAATATGTATCTACTTCCAATCCCTGATTATTCCATCTGTAAATATCAGCCATTTTTCTCTGTACATAATACACTGTATACTCACAACTTGTTATAATGCGTACCTATATCTTGCACTTGCTGCTTATTGCACTTCTGGTTAGACCTAAACTGCATTTCGTTGCCTTGTAGTTGTACATGTGTAATGACAATAAAGTTGAATCTAATCTAATCTAATCTTATTCACATTTATTTAATTTGGTTACAGTTTAACTTCATGTCAGATACGGAACTTTATTTCACTCACTATCCTGCAAAACCTAGTGTGCACCAGAACAGAGAATTCTGACCGATCCTCACTCTCACTGTACATGAGGAAAAATACTTAACAGATATAAATGAGCACTTGTGATCAAAGGGAACAGCAGACGTTGGGCTGATAAAAGCCTAATAACGCCTAAATCTTCATTCAGACCACATCAAAGACAATATCCTCTAAAGCCCGAAGCTGAGGCAGGGATAGAGCCTATCGTTCAAGATTTATTGAAAGCAGGAGTAATAGTGGAGTGTCCAGACTCACCATGCAATACTCCCTTATTTCCTAAAACCCTCCCCTCTGTGGGATGGAGAATGGTCCAAGATTTACAGGCAGTAAACAGAGCGATAATACCTAGAGCTCCAACAGTACCAGACTCACACACACTGCTGAACGACATGAAGGCCTGAGAACAAGTTTTTCTCTGTATGTGACATAAGTAACGCCTTCTTCTCTATACCAGTGCATCCAGACAGCCAGTTTGGGTTTGCATTTATCTATAGGATGAAAAGATACACATTTATGCGACTGAGCCAAGGCTTTGCTGAGTCCCCTACTATATTTTCACAGGCCATGTCCGTTAATTTGGCGAAGTTCCACCCTCACAGTCAAATCCTGTTATATGTGGATGACATTTTGATAGCCTCTGCTACCGAGGCTGACTGTAAAACTGACACATTAGCCTTGTTGTGTTTCTTGGCAGATCAAGGACACAAGGTTGATAAGAACAAGCTACAGCTTTAGAAAACCACGGTGAAATACTTAGGTTACAACCTGTCACAAGAAGGGAAACATTTAGATGAAGGGAGGAATGCTGCTATTTTACAGACCCCAAAACAAAAAACTAAGAGACAGATGATGTTATTTTTAGGAATGATTAACTTCTGCAGAAGCTGGATGTCAAACTATGCTCTGTTGACAGCTCCGCTGACGGCACTGATATGTGACACACCCCTTGCAGCCTCTGACCCAATTACACGGACAGCAGAAGCTGCACAGGCATTTGTAAAAGTAAAACAACTTTTAGTGAGCTCAGCAGTGCTGGGATTAACTACTTTAAACCATTTGTGCGGACAGTAGACTGCAAGGAGGGATACATGACTTCAGTGTTGACTCAAGCACACAGGGAAAAGCAGAGACCCCTGGCTTATTACTCAACAAGGCTGGATGCCTACCACCATGCGTATAGGCAGTGGTAGCTGCGTCTATGGCAGAACAGGCCTCAGCCACATTAGTGTTGTTCCATCCACTCACACTAAGAGTCCCTTATGCAGTAGATGTTGTATTGTTACAAAACAAGATCTTTTTCTTGTCACCTTCGAGGCATTTGTCATGTATGACAGTGCTTCTTTCTCAACCACATTTAACCACAGAGAGATGCACAACTCTTAACCCTCCCACGCTAGTGCCCACACAGGAGGACGGAGAAAAACATGACTGTTTATCTGAGATAACTGCAGGTGTGTTACCAAAAGCCGACCTTGCTGATAAACCCTTTAGTGAAGCAGACATAACTATGTTTGTAGATGGTTCAAGCAGGAACAATGCTGACGGTACAAATGCAACAGGATTCGCAGTGGTAACTAAAAAACAAGTTTTATTGGTAAAACCCCTTCCAAAGCACTATTCAGCCCAAGCAGCCGAATTAGTAGCCATAACAGAAGCCTTTTAGCCTTAGCAAAAGGGAAAATAGCAAACATTTACAGCCTTGTGGCTGAGACTAAACAGTCCACAGAGATCATAAGGTACTATGTGACATGCAGCAAGCTGCACCACAGACTGAGAAACAACTGTGGAAAAGTAAGGGTGCAGAAAATGAAGAGAACACAAAACTGCATACATGATCAGAGGGCAAACTTATATTATTAGAGAGTTTGTTTAAATATGCTGCAGTGATGACACATGGACTTTGTCATGTGTCATCAAGGGGCATGAGAGCATTGTTAAACAAGGCATTTACTAACTACTTATAAAAAAATAAATTGACCTCCTGGATCCACCTGTCCCACTACAAAAAGGTAATACCTCAGCCATAGCAGTAGCCGCCTCGAGTGGCAGAGTCTGGGTATCCAAGGACAGAAACCAACAGGGTCCTGTACTCGGTAACCAGTGAAGAACCAACACTGCCCAATGAGAGTAGGGCGACTAAACATGGCTTGGTACGGAGCTAGAGCAGAGCAGAGGGTACAGGCCGGGAGGAGGTGGTGTGACTATCTTCCAGGAATGTGGGAGACAATTATTAGTCTCTTATTGATAATAACCTTAGTGATAGTGTTCCCAGTATTATGATATCTGTCTAAACCCAAAATACAGGTGCAACGGAGAGCTGTGGGAAGACACAGCTCTCCGTGTGTTTTTGTTTCCGTGCATGAGAGGACTTCTTCAATGTTGGATCGACACTGCTATGAATAAAACCATGTTGTTTAATGAACTAGGGAACCACACTGATGAGGAGAATGAATACTTTGATATGGCAGAATCAATTTTACGGAAGTGAAGTTAATGACGTATGTAGTGAAAATCAATGCGAGTGCTATATACTGACATTATGGAAGTACACAGTAACTTTGAAACCTTTAATAATGATTAACCTTTGATTATGATTACACTAAATGTTTGATTATATATGTATATGAATCACACCAATGATAAAGAAGTATACCATAACTTTTTGAAGATGATTAAAACATATTAACCTTTTGATTATTAAAATATGTTAAGCTTTTTGATGATGGTTAAAATGTCAAACAGGAGGGAATGTTAGAGAAATTACTATAGTATGATAGAAGTTTCTTGAGTTGTAGAGAACTTATGTTAACCTTTAGAGGAATGTAGTGAACTTATGTTGACCTCTTGTAGGGATCTCGTGTGTTAACATTTTAACCACATGTAGTCTCCCAGTAGGGTCTATGTTAAACATTTGTCATATATAGTTACAACTTTCTGTGTTTCATATACTCCCTACCACAGAGTTACAACTTCTCCTTGTCTAGCTTGTTGACCTTTGACCATCTTCTTGTGACTTACGGTAACCAGTCTATCATGCTAGTGCATAGAAGGAGTAGATGAAACACTCTGTATTCAACTTGCTTATCTCACTTTTGACTATAAATATGAATGTGACCAAGCTGCCTGTGAGCAGACACTGACAGACCTTGAGACTGTAAGCTTGTGTGCTCCCTTGCCGGCAAGAATAAACTGAACACCTTTGGACTCAGATGCTGATCTCCAGTGCATTTTATTTTATATAACTTTTGAGAATTATCTTAACAAGTCTCAAGTTTGCTCGCAGGCAGTTTGGGCAAACTCATATTTATAGTCAAAAATAGATAAGGAAGCTGGACACTGAAAGTTTCATCTTCCTCTCCTACGCACAAACATGGTAATCTGTCTTCTGCTTCTTTTAGAAAGATGGTCATGGGTCAATGAGTTGACAAGCAGAAGTTGTAACTCAGTGGCAGAAGGGAGGATGTGCACAAAAAGAGGTAACTATATGACAAATGGTTAACATAGGAAAGTATATGTGACTAAAAGGTGAACACTAGGTCACTAAGGGGTGAACATAAGTTTCACTACATTCTTCTAAAGATTAACATAAGTTTTTGATTCTATAATAAGTTCTCTAACAAGAGTTCTTCAGTCCCTTCAGTTTGATTCCCAGTCCCACCAGGTTACATGTTGAGGTGTCCTTGGACAAGACACTGATACCCTGTAGTAGCACAGACACGAGTCTAGCAGCTGTCCAAACAACAATTTCCCAAGGTGATGAATAAAGTATTTATTATTATTATTATTATCTACATATATATATAGCCTGGTTCTGCTGGTTTGCTGCTCTTAAAGGGAGTTTCCACTGTTGCTCAAGTGGGAGTGTTGGGTTTTCTCTGTATATATTGATATAGTGTGTAAGGTCTTAAACCTTGTCCCTTAGTCTTACATATGAATAGTAGTCCTGCAGGCAAAGTAACCAAGGAAACGAGGCTGTGGACGGATCCCGACTGTAGAAGAACCAACTACTGCGTTTCAATTTTTTGTGGAGAGAACCATGAGCATCATACAGGGAGATAAATAAGTAACTACTAGACAAATAAGTAACTACACCCAAGAGCACTCAGAACATACAGGAGTTAAATGACAAGAATGTTTATTAACCGTGATAAATAAGGGAAAACACAAACACAACAGAACTTAGAATCACTCCATAAGGAGGACATGCACATAAACACAGCTACTGTTTGGTAAACTAAGTGCTAAACGAAGAACTAACTCATTAAATGAACAGGCAGAGAAATTAACACGAGGAGAGGCATATGTAGAGGTAAAGTAAAGATCACTGCTAAGGATGAAAACACTGGAGCTGACCCAGGATGTAAATCAAATAGGAAAATAAACCAGGCAGGCAACAACCTATACAACTAACAGAGAAACTAAGCTACACATATAAGGGGGGCAACGTCAGCGACAAAGAACCAGACAAGAAAAAACCCAGAGTAGACAACAAGGAACCAGACAGACACGGACCGGTGGATCACAGGGCGGAAGACGAGAGGAAGATACGGCGGGTAACAGGGAAGGGGCTGGCAGAGTCCATCGTAGGTGAGGTCAACAGATGATCTGGCAGTGAGAGTGAGTGAGATGGAGGAATATAAAGGGAAGCTAACTGATGAGAAAGTGGATAGGGTATATGTTCATGAATATTTGCATTTGTCACGTGTCATTGATCACCTTCCTCTTCATCACGTAGACTACGTGTTAAGATACCTGGAAGTTGAGCGGTAACTGGATATCTTCCTTATTAGACGTCACCTGTAGTTAGTAGTTGTGGACAGCAGGTGGTGGTGCAGCAACAACAATGAACAGCATAAAATAAAAAGTGAGAGAGGAGGAGGTACAACTAGCTAGGACAACAAGTTTCTATGAGGTCTGTAAGCGATGTTGGAGCAGGATTTTATACTTGTGAACAAACTGGGATCTATCTGACAGATTAAAAGATTAAAGATTAAACCAGTTTAGTGCTATTCTTTAATCCCAATGACATGTTGCAGTCTGAGTATTAAAATATTATGATCTGTAGTGTAGTTATAAAGTTATTATAACAAGTTACCGTGTTTCATCTGCGTGTGAAGTCGGCTTCAGAGAAAGTAGAGCTTTAGTAACGAGTAGTAGTAAGTAACAAGTTACATTTACTTAAGTAACCTTTTGAAGAAATTATACTTCTAAGAGCCGTTTTACTGCACCATACTTCTTAGAGAGATTTGTAGAGCATTAATTTATCGTCATGTATCATTTATTCTATCAGAAAGATGTCGTGTACAGGACATAAAGACAAATTAAAACCATGTATTTAAATCATAACGAGCTAAATATAAGCAGAATTCCGAACTCAACACCATTTCTACCATTTCTCACTGGTTTACTATTTAGCATGAAGTGGATGTACTGCAATTTAAAAATAAAAGTATGTTTTTAATAGGAAATTACAGAAGAAAAGCAATCACCTAAATTACCAAGTTACATATTGATCTACATTGATATTGATGTTATTTAGACCAATTGAAAGATTTTTTACACATTTTGGAGCTTTTGGAGTGCTTGCTCAAGTGGACTGTTGGGTTTTCTAATTTGTTCTGTATCCATTGATATAATTTGTTTGGTCCTAAACCTTAGACTGTAAACTGCCATGAGATGAAATGTTGTGAGTTGGTGCTATATAAATAAATTTGAATTAAATTGAATTGAATCCAAGTAGCTTCAACCAAACAAGAAAGAAGTTGGATAGATTATTGTAAAGTATTGATAATAATTTCATTTGACATGAGGGGGGGCGCTGACTTCATCCATACATGTCACCAGGTCTACTTTGACAGTAAGATTTCTATGTTGGATTTACCCTTTGTTTATACTTTAACAAAACAGAAAAACGCCAATTCAATTCAGCTTTATTTGTATAGCGCCAATTCACTTGAGCAAGCACTGAGGCGACAGTGGAGAAGAAAAACTCCCTTTAAGGAGGAAGAAACCTCCAGCAGAACCAGACTCAGGGTGGGCGGCCATCTGCCTCGACCGGTTGGGGTTAGTGGACAGAGGAGAGAGAAAAGAACAGCAGATAACAAACATGGTCTACTTGCTGTGATGTATTTTACTTTGCTTGGCAGAAGCTTTTATCCAAAGCGGGGCTCAAGGACACACCTGGTAGGGAATAGATTTGTCAGCATAGATTTAGTTGGGATTCGAACCTGCGACCTTCTGCATCCCAGTTTGACGCCTAACCCATTGAGCTACCAGGCCAATGTTAGTCAGCGAAAAAACATATGAGAAATGTCACAGTTCAAACATACGTAGAGTATGTAACCTGTTGTTGGTTTCTAAAGCTTTATGTTTTGAGATTTATTTCAATTTATTTATTTCCTTTATTTGTTACTTTGTAAAGAGGTTGTTTATTTTTACTATTTTATTAATTAATTTACCATTTAAAAAAAATAAAATTTGTAAAAATTTCATTTTAAAAATTACATTGAGATAATGTAATTGTTACATGTATTATTATTAAATGTTATTATTCAGAAATACCAGAATTTGCACACTATTTTATACTTATGTTTGTCTGAACGTCATCATTTGTTTGAGTCAGACAATACGATCAGTTACTCACTACTCGAGTCTTTTCATCAAGTAATTTTTTACTCCTACTTAAGTAATTATTTGGATGACTACTTTTTTCCTTTACTTGAGTAGTATTATTGAGTACATTGCTACTGGATAGCATAGATTTAACTACTCTAGATTTTCTGTATTTTTAATTGTATTATTTGTTATTGAATGTTTAAGGGGTGTGTAATATAGATCATTTTCAATAATAGTGAAATTTTGATGATGAGGCAGCTGGCATTATCAACCCCGCTTGGCAATAAACTGTTTTTTAAAATCGATTATGCTGTGCTACTCTGGTTCTAATGTGCCAGTCGACTTCAGATTGATGCAGCAGCAGCAGGTGTTAAGCCACCACTGAGCTAAGAAACAGAGCCAGCTTCGCAGTCGTCATCTTATCTTGAACTAGTGACAAGACGTGTTGAACTAGTGACAAGACGTGTGTCTTCATGCCTAACCTAAACATGGTTTGGTTTAACAGGGAGGACAACCGAAATGTTTTTTTAACACAAGGATACAAACCCTAAAATCCTACTTCTAAAACTAAAACTGGGCTGAATTATCATTATTTTTTCTGTTCTGGATTTAAATGATTCTAGGAATGTTTATACTGGAAGAAGTAGAAGAAGACGAATACTTATTTCACACATTTATTGAGTAAACCACATATTTGATGAACAAATTAACAAAAGTCACCTCAAGTCACTTTACAGAGCACGTTTGGGACTTTGGCAAATAGAAGTATATACAGGACTATATAGAAAATCTGTCCCAATAGAAAAGATCAAAGTTCAGTGTCTTAAACATACCACAACACTACAGGAAAACATTTCAACAAGTGAGTTCAGCCTCTTAGACGGAGGTCAGGAATCAGAGAGTTACAGCATTCAAATAAACTCAACAACAAATCAAACATGCAGCAAACTGCTTCTGTTACTAATACAACAGAGAGAAAATACAAAAACTAGTCCAACATGTCAACATCAGGTCAAACACTTACTGAACATGTAACAAGAGGAAAAAAGCAAAAGATCTGACTACTGTTGCTTTCGTCAACAAAAATTATGACAAAATATCTTCGTCAACGAACCTTTAATGCGTGAGTAAGACGATACGCAACGTAAATGCTGGTTATGTGGTGATATAAAATGTGACGAATAAAAACGAGACTAAATGTAATTGATAAAATAAAAACTATGCTAAAATATCTCTTTATTTTTGTTGACGAAAACGAGACAAGACGTTATTTCCTTTCATTTAATGGTGATGTAATTATTATTTTGCACTCTCTGTTTCGGCTTGCACTGCTTAGACACAGACGTCATGTCCTCAATCCCAACTCGCACCATTTTTTGTTCATATTTATGACACAGCTGTGGTGGATTAACAGGTGGTTGCTCAGCCAGGGACCGTTTTTGGGAGAAAAAGACAAAGCGACGTCTGGACACTTTCATTATATAGAAGTGGAAAAGAAAACGGAATGTGTTGTGTAAATTGATGGAGAGAAATGTGGCCACAAAATTACAGGAAAAAAACACAACAGATCTTTACAGACATCTAAAGTAAAAACATTAATGTAACATTATTTACATAAACTACTACTACTATACTACTACTACTACTACTATATTGACTGAGTTAAATAGAATCACATTACTAATAAAAAGAGATACAAATTTAATTGACTAAAACGCTCAAACTTTTAGTCGACTAAAACTAGTCTAGACTAAAGAATATGGACATGACTAAGACTAATAAAAACTAAAATTACAGCTTCTAAAAAAGACTAGACTAAAACTAAAATGAAAACCGGTCGCCAAAAACAACACTAGATCTGACTAAACTGGTTCATCTACATGTGCTCATGTCCTGATGTTCACCAGAAGAAGAACGGATTCACAAACACAAAGATTATTTACTGGCAAATGAAATGAAAGAACAGATTTAGAAAAGGATTCAAAGGGAAGATGGTCTCTAATTTGAAAACAGTGAAGTGACCACTGTGCTCAGAAGAGCAGATGTTGGTTGTTGGAAGAAGTAAATCTAAACTTCATCAATTCTACTGAAAGTTCCATCATAACAACAACTAAATATTGAACTCTTTAAACTCTTTTAAAGTTCTGCTGGTGTTTTGTTCATGGAAACAGAAAAGATTTCACATGTACCAGCTGATACAGATGTAGAACCTCAAATTACCGGTCTGTGTCACATTTATTGACCTCTTCCACTGCAGCTGCTCCCTATTTGTGCTTCATCTCTTACCAAGCACTAATAACAGCTCAAACTATGTTACACACAAAAGTACAATATTTCACCAACTGTGAACGGGGATCATTACTGTGGATGGATTTGGTGTCAGATTTTACATTCCAGAGGTCGCTGTCTGTCGTACAAGCATTTCACTGCATATTGTACTGTGTATATATGTGCGCGTGACAAATAAAATCAGAATCTGAAAGATTTGTTCTTAAACTTATTGATGCTATAAAAATGCTATAAAAAATGTATTTACAAGAATCATCCAATCAATATGCTGATTTCAAATGGAATAGTTATTTAAATTTAAATCAGTCTTTATTATCATGGTTTTAGCAAGTGACACTTGTTATTTACTTTACTTTACTTTGCTTGGCAGATGCTTTTATCCAAAGCGACTTACAGGGAGCCAGCGCTGGGTGTCTGGCTCAGGGACACACCTGGTAGGGGATGGACTAGGAGTCAGACGGGGTTTAGAACCTGCAACCTTTTACACTCCAGTCTGACGCTTAACCCATTGAGGCCGCATTTATCTCAGTCTGCTACTATTAAAGTCCTACATGATGCCTACAGTTAGCAAAGGGATTTCAAACTTTACATTTGTTTTAATTCTAGTTGTTTGGTTTGTAGAGCACATGGAGACAAACCACCACCAAAGAGGTCAAACCTTCAAACTCTGTTTCCACTGTGAATATGCATGTGATTCTCTAGACTGCTTTGATCATTTAATGTTTTTCCACACTAGTCACATGAGTAGGGTTTCTCTCCTGTGTGAGCACAACGATGATTTTGTAGATGGTGTTGTCTAGAGAACATCTTTCCACACTGGTCACACCAGTAGGGTTTCTCTCCTGTGTGAATACGATGGTGCTTTCTTAGATTGCCTTTAACAGTGAACGTTTTTCCACACTGCTCACACGTGTAGGGTTTCTCTCCTGTGTGAATGCGCTGGTGCTTATTTAGATCCCCGTGATCAGCGAACGTTTTCTCACATTGGTCGCACCGATAGGGTTTCTCTCCTGTGTGAATACGCTGGTGCCTTTTTAGACTGTCTTGTACAGTGAATGTTTTTCCACACTGGTTGCAGCAGTAAGGTTTCTCTCCTGTGTGAACACGCTGATGAACCTTTAGATGGTCACGTTTAGAAAATGATTTTCCACACTGCTCACACCCATAGGGTTTCTCTCCTGTGTGAACACGCTGGTGCTTCTTTAGATTACCTTGAACAGTAAATGTTTTTCCACATTTGTCACACCAATAAGGCCTCTCTCCTGTGTGAATACGCTGGTGCTTCTTTAGATCACCTTGATCAGTGAATGTTTTTCCACACTGATCACACCAGTAGGGTTTCTCTCCTGTATGAATACGCTGGTGCTTTGTTAGATTGCTTTCAAGGGTGAAAGTTTTTTCACACTGTTCACACCAATACGGTTTCTCTCCTGTGTGAACACGCTGGTGTGTCTTTAGACTGCCTTGTTCGGTGAATGTTTTTTCACACTTATCACACATATACGGTTTTTCTCCTGCATGAATACGCAGGTGCCTCTTTAGACTGCCATTTTCTGTGAATGTTTTTCCACACTGATCACACCAGTAGGGTTTTTCTCCAGTGTGAACACGCTGGTGCTTCTCTAGGTTGCCTTGTGCAGCAAACATTTTTCCACACTGATCACACCTGTAGGGTTTCTCTTCTGTGTGAACACGTTGGTGAATTTTTAGACTGCCTTGTTGGCTAAATGATTTTCCACATTCATCACATGAGTAGGGTTTTTCTCCTGTGTGAATACGCTGGTGTGTCCTTAGATGGCCTCGATGAATGAACCTTTTTCCACATTCATCACATGAGTAGGGTTTCTCTCCCGTGTGAATACTCTGGTGTATCGTTAGATGGTCTTGTTTAATAAACGTTTTTCCACACTGGTCACAGCTATATGGTTTCTCCCCAGAATGAAGTCTCTCATAATTCTTTAGTGCTGATGGTTTTTTGAAGGTCTGGCCACATTGCTGACAGCTGTGATGTTTGGATTTCTTTGTTCCACCTTTTTTCTGAAGCGACAGAAATATACAGTGAGATAATAAAGCAGTATAAAACATGTCAATTTCAGGACAGTCCAGGAACTAAGCATTTATTTTCAAAACTGAAAACTGGTTCCCTAATACAATATTATAATATCACATATCACACCTGTTATCCTAAACCTCCCCCACATAACTCAACATAAATGTCAGATCACAATCAAGCCTGTGTTATTGTAAAATTGAAAATGCCTGTAATTTCTGTGTGTAAATGGAAGGCTAACAATGCACTGTGTTGGTGTGCAATTTGATTATTTATCTTCACTTTTAATAATACATCCGTCTCTGGCTTTGCCTCTGTTCAGGCAGTGGTCTATTTGCTCACCCGCACATGCAACTTTTTAAAACCCTACTTTGTGTCAGGAGAATCTGTGAAATTTGTCCATAAATGTTCTCCACTGGGAATGTGTTCTCTGTGAGATGGTTAGAGCACCAACAAGAATGAAAAGTAATTGTGAGTGGTCTGAAACAACTGAGCAGTTATCCCTAGCTGCCCTTTAACTTGACTATTTGTTTAAATGTTGTTTTAAAAACACAGATTGGCCTGCTCTTGTTTTTTTGGGAGGGGGGGTGGCATCATAGCTTATTCTGCAGATTAGTTGTCTTCCAACCCAAGGGACAGCGCTTCGATTTTCAGTCACCATGAAGCTACATGTTGAGGTGTCCTTGGACAAGACCTCGAAACCCCGTAGTAATGCTGACACAGGTCGAGCAGCTGTTAAAACAACAATTTCTCCAAGGACATTATTAAAGTTTTCATTATTATTATTATTATTATTATTTTAGGTGAGGCGCAGTTCATGCTGATGATTACCATCTACATGATGGTGTGTTTATGATTCTCCTCTGCTCTCTGTATCACTCACAGCAAGTATGGTGGAAACCTTGATGTTCTGTGAAGAATGTTTTATTTCTCATTAGCTCGGTTTGTATCTATATGCTTTGTCCTTTCCTACGTTCATCCTGACCCATGTACTTGCAATAATTGCCTAGATGTATTGCCATGTCAAAGATAGTAGATTCCACATAGATAGATTCCAGTGGAGCCCAGACTGACTGTCTCTCTGTCACTGCACTATTTCAGGGTCAAATTCTCCCACTTGTATGTGCACATGTGCAGAAATATAAATGTTTTTTTTACCATATCTACAGTATGTAGCTTTAGAGTGCAGTGCTCCGGCTCTCTGCATGACTGTTGGTCTTACTATGCAAGGAAATACATTTTAAAAGACAGATCAGATGATAGGTTTTATTTCTCTCACCCTAGTCAACTATGTTTAATTATATCCATAACTGCTAATAAACTGGCATTACAGGATAAGAAAAATACATATAACTGGTAGAAACTTTATGTTTACCTTTTAATACTGTTGATCTATATTACCTTACAGTCATGTATTAAAAATTTACCATACGCTAATGAATCTTTATTTTTCATGTCCTCCCCTTAACTGTGGAGTTTTATCCCCGTACAAGGAGCACTTAACCTTTAAATGACTTACGGAGTCTTTTTCTCGGTTACCTTGTGCATGTGTGTGAGGGGGATGGGACTTCCTGTATCTTGTTTTGTGTGTGTGTGTGTGTGTGACCAAGCTGCCAATGAGCTAAAACTGACGAACCTTACTGCTGTAATCTTGTGTGCTCCCTCGCCTGCAAGAATGACACTAAGTCCTTTGGAATTCAGATGATGATTTTTTATTACTCAGCATTAACTAGAATACAGTGATCTAAACTGCTCTTCCATGTAGTGCTGCTGCTATTCATTATTGTATTCATCTATTTTTTACTCAGTTATAACATAAATAATATGTTCAAGTTGTATTTTTTTACAGTTACAAGTTTCAGCTACAACAACTATAACTCAGACATAATATAAACCTTAACAGACTTTATTTCTTGGAGGCATTGTGGCATTTGTAGGAGGAAAGTATAATCCTGCATGGGTAGGTTAGTTTGGTCTTTCAGTAAATGCTCTGGGGTGTGATAGAAACTTATTATTTAGAGACTATAGGTATAGTGAAAAACTTGACGTTCCATGACTGGTGGCCTTTCTTTGCAAGGAAATAAACCATTAAAGGTCAGATCAGATGAGGTCAGCTGGAAATTAATTGCTTCTGAATTGCTCTTCCTTTAAAAAAAACTATGCTGTCAGCTACAGAAAACTAATCTTCTGCTTCTTCGCAGCACTAGGTTCCCCACTTTGGTGCAACTATTTATATTCCTACCTCTTGCACTTTTCTACTTTTTTTCATCAAGTTCTGTCATGCACACATCGTCCATAGCCAACAGGACTTGATAGGTCTTGGACTCCAGTGCAATACAGACATAACACAAAACATCCCACCAGAGACAGCGATACCAGCGGGGGCTACATGGATTGTTGTTGGGTCCAGCAAGCAGTAGAGATGGCGCAGAGAAAGGGAAACAAAAACAGGGGTGCAGCGCGGGACTGTTGGCTCAGCTATGGAAACGACTGCACAAACCCCCACTACCATCCTTGTAGCTCACACACGCCAGATCCCTTCACCCTCCTCTGTGGAGAGTGTACGCACATACTGTCTGGGTGTGTGGTACATAGGCTCCACCGCCGAGGACAGGATCATGAAAACTCTGCCCTCCCTGGATGATAAATCCAGAACCCACTGCCTCAAGGGTTAGGGTAAGGAACTAAGGTCATCACAGGAGACCCCTCACATCTGGCACACCACCTGTTTCACCTGCTGCCCTCTGGAAGGCGCTATAGGTCAGTTCTCACACCACCAGACTCACAAACAGCTTCTTCCCCTGGGCCACTAGGACCTCAAACAACTCATAACATAACACACACATAAACAACAAAGGACTGAATCAATGCAAAAACATGTTGCTGTCATCTAAATCACTAGCACACACACACACATACTGTCTGGTCTTTCTGTCTGTACATTTGTCTTTAATTTATTGTTTTTCAGGTATTTGTTTTCTGTGGGCTCTGTCCTAAAGGAACTACAAATGACAAGAAGCAAATTCCTCATATGTGCAACATACTTGGCGAATAAAGCTGATTCTGATTTTGTATATCTCACTACCATCTATGTATATATGCCCAACATTTCATTGTTTTTATTTCCTTCCTTGTGTAAATCCACCGCTGCTGGGTGGAGCACTCACAACTGTTATACTACCTGTACAATGAAAATAAAATCCTATTCTATTCTATTCTTTGTAGTCTCCACAGTGGATCATCTACATCCATCTCAATCTGTCCCTACATCCTGCTCCGTTACACCACCTGTCTGCATGTCCTCCTTCACTATATTCACGAACGTCCTCTGAGATCTTCCTCTGTCCAATATATTCACCGTCCCTCCTCTGTACATGTCCAAACCATCTCAACCATGTCTCTCTAACAATTCAGTAAATCAATGAGTAATATAAAGAGAAAGTGTGGAGGGAGTGTGAGTCCAGGTTTCTGATGTAAATACTTGTGGAGTCTGCAGCATCACAAACAGCTCAGCACATAGTTCAGTAAGGAGGGAGAGCAGGTCTGTGGTCTGTGCTTCTGGAGGTTGGAGGAGAATGACTGCAACCACAGCATAGTAATGCTGGTTTGAGAGGAGTTAAGGAGCCATTTACATGAAAAAGGAACGACCATCTCTGAACTGATGAGGAGGCCTAAAGGTTAATCTTTCACCATCTTACAGTGCTGTGATTGCAGCCGTTCACTAACTCTCTGCAGGGTACACGTCCACTGATCAGAGGACAATCAGCACATCACTAATCACACATTGTTAGTCAATGGTGCCAGTTTCTGTG
>JAUMTR010237271.1:16777-31450 GCA_032270685.1 Microctenopoma stevenorrisi | reverse complement strand
GTGTGTCTCTCTCTGTGTGTGTGTGTGTGTGTGTGTGTGTGTGTGTGTGTGTGTGTGTGTGTGTGTGTGTGTGTGTGCGTGTGTCAGGTCTCTGCAGCCGACTGGAAAAACTCATTAAACAACAGGAAGCTGCAGCCAGAGACACATTCCAGCAGAGCTGATAATTCCCATAATGCTCAGCAGGACGAGGAACAGAGACACAGTTGTTTCTTTCTCACTCTGTCACCGCGTGGACAGACGCTTTTAGTCCAGACTTTGTAGCTGGTTGTGATTTGTAGACGTGGACTTTAGGTTAAACAGGCTCCGGTCTGAGTTTGTGCATCATGTTTGTCATTCACTGACTCAGAGGGGATTTTCAGTTTGAGACACGTATGTGAAACTCTGAACTTTCATGTCACCTCACTCAGAAGCGAAACCTCATGGAACATCTCCTGAACATCTGGTTTCTGCTCACACAGATTCTCCCTGGTGTGTCTCTTTAATCAGACCTAAAGTCCTAAAAATGGATGAAGCCGAAAGGATTCAAGTAAAAACGGAGGTCGGGGCCCGTTCTGCTCTCTTTCTGTATCTGCAGCAGCTGCTTCACCAACAAACTTCTCATCTGTGTTTTTCAGAAATACAACGCAGACTATGATCTGTCGGCCAAGGAGGGAGCCGACAGCCTGGCCTTCATCTCGCTGATGGAGGAGAAGCTCATGCCTGCTCTGGTGAGATGAAACAGTTTGTTCTGTGGAGAACATGCAGGAATCATACATGTTAAAATAGAGACGTCTGCGTTTCACAGATCTATGCGTTCTGGATCGAGCCGAAGAACTACGTGGACGTGACGCGCCGCTGGTACGCCGAGCACATGCCGTTTCCCCTCAACTTCTTCCTGCCCGGACGAATGCAGCGGCAGCAGCTGGAAAAACTGCGACTGCTGCGGGGAGACGAGAGCCTGGAGGCCGGGGAGGAGCTGGAGAAGGAGGTGAGGACACCGTGTCCCAGCGGATCTGAGATGTGACTTTGAATCTGTGTCCTTGGCTGCAGTAACACAAGAACTCAGCAGTTTGGCAGAGAGATCGTTTCCACGTGAAGTGGTTAGAAATAATGTGGCGGCAGAGGGAAGAGTCCTGAGTAAACCTTCTTTAGAAGCCGCTGCTACGGAGAAGCACGCGGGGAAACTAAACACATCATGGCAGAGACAACAGCAGCGTCATCAGTCACAGGAAGCGATGCAGCGTGGCGGCGGCCCGCCTGCTGATGCGTCTGTTCCGGCCCAGACTCTGCTGCGCAGACACTTCGTGGCGTTGTTGACCCTCTGACCTTTTCTCTTGTGCCACCAATAAGTTTCCACTGATTGTAAATCTCAGGCCGACAGCTGTGGTTCATTCTTGCGGGGCACCGCCCACGTCCAGCGGTGCAGCAGCAGTTTCTGGTTCTGTCAGTCGTCCGTGGTGATCCGTGTTTGTCTGAGGCCCGAAGGTGTCGGGAAGACTGATTCAGGACCGCCATGATCGATCCCGTTACTCCAGATGTCCTCAGACCAAAACCTGAAAGTGTTTCCTGTGTTGTCTTTCAGTTGTACCGAGACGCTGCAGAGTGCATGGACCTGCTGTCCCAGCGCCTCGGCTCACAGAAGTTCTTCTTTGGAGACTCGTAAGTTCCGTCAGACTCGCAGTCGAAGCTGATTTCTGCCTTAAAACTAAATGTATGATGCAGGTTTTTTCCTCCACTCCACTAAAAACGTCTCCTCACAATAGTTTGATAAAGACGTCTCCCCGCAGGCCTTCGTCTCTGGACGCCTACGTGTTCGGTCACTTGGCTCCAATCCTCAAGTCAAAACTGCCAAACGTGCGACTTCAGCAGCATCTGAAATCCCTCGACAACCTGAGCGACTTCTGCACCAACGTCCTGCTGCTGTACTTCCCCAGAGACGGACGAGGTGAAACTCGACGAGTAACCGCTTCCCTCGTTGTCTGCAGGGAGAAGAAAGTGTGAGTGGACAGTGTGTCTAAAAGTCCACGTTGTGTTTTTCAGAAAGCTCCAATCAGAAGCCGGCGTCTCCGCCCGAAGGCGGAGACTTTGACCACGTCCCCAACAAGCGCAGGAAACAGCTGCTGTCGGCGCTGGTGGCTCTGGGCGCCATGCTGAGTTACGCCTTCCTGACGGGTATGGTGTCCGTACAGCACGAGGCGCTGGGGGAGCTGCCAGACCCGCAAACCATCGGATCACACGAGGAGGAAGGAGACGGCTGAGGACGCTGCTCAGCGTCACAGACTGGAAGGAGCCAGACGCTCTCCGAAAATATTTAGCTGTATCTTTGTCCCGTCACCAAAGAACCGGTGTAAGAATTAAAAATGTAGAATTGATCCAAACATCCAGAACCTTCAGTGGGCTGGAGGCTGGTTCTGTTTCTGTACAGACATGAATTAGAGATAATTCTCTTCATGTGACCGCGTTTAAAAAAACGCGTTCGGATTCATTTTATTTAACTTTTGTTCATTTTTTAATTTGTTTGTTAAAAATAAATAAATTCCTCATTTTCTGCAGGTTTGTTTTGTTCCAGAACTTCTTCACATCAGCGCGGTTCTGACAGCCGGTCCAGACTTTGTAGGATTTGTTGAGCTCTGCAGACAAACGAGTGTTTTCTTCCTGTTTAGAAAAATGTTTCTGTAGCATCAAAATGTGTCGAAACAAGTCAGAACTCTGGAGGTTCTGCAGAAGTTTCAGTGGGTTCTTTAGGATGAGACGGCTTAGAACACGAGGTCCTGCAGCTTCTGGGTTTAATTTATAATAGGTTTCATTTCTAAAGCACTTTACATTTAGGAAAAGGCTTCTGTTGCTGTGGTTCTAGAAGTTTCTGTTAATGGTCCAGGATTCCGAACCGGTTCTGGACATCGATGAACCTGAATAAAACCAGATGTAAATATAATTTGAAGTTGAGTTAAAGACGTTTCTTCTGTTTTTATTCAGCACATTCTAATAATCAGTCTCAGCTGCTGCACCTGAACCCGGCCCCCCACCCCCACCCGCCCTGACCGGGTATGGACCCTGGGGACGCACAGCTGCTCATGACGCCGTGGCATAGGAATCCTGGGTGTGTCGTAGTCCCCCTCCTCCAGTGGATCTGGATTCTTGAGTCCGAGTCCTCAGTCCTGCCTCCCGCTGGGGGAGGGGGGGCTCTAACTGCTACCCCCCACCGCTGTTAAACACCAGTTTCCAGGGCAACGCTCCCGGAGCAGAAACAAACAAACCAAGCTTGAGATCCTCGCGTCTTTGTTCCACTGATTCATTTCTGGCTGTTTGGAAACATTTTCCCCGAGTTACCAGACAACGCCCACTTCACAGCACGTGACCCGGGGCCCGGAAGCCCCAGAATCCCAGCAGAACTCTCTCCAGTCTCTGCGGCAGGTTTTAGATGATTTTTGGTCTTTACTGCAGCTGAACTGGTTCAGGTCACGAGACCAGTTGGACTCTGCAGAACTTTACAGTCCTTACTGCTGCTGACACATAGTCCAGCTCAGGAAACAAATGTGGTTCTGGAGCGTCTGTGGGGTCACCACAGGATGACCTCTGACCTCTGCCCCTTCACTGAGTGATTGATGAGCTCAGGTAACGTGTTTACTTCTAGTTTAGTGAAAAACTTCAGTTTCTACTTTTTTCTCTTCGTGTCTCCTCTCGGAACCAGAGTCCATTCATATTTTCATTATCAGTTAACATCAGTCTCTCTTTTTCGCGGCCGCGCGCTCTGTGCTGATCACTGTGTGCACGCGCACGTAGCGGAGTGTCGCGCGCGCCTGAGGCAGCAGTTTCCAGCTGTGCGCGTGCCCCGCTCCGTGTGTCCTCTGCTCCCGCCCCGAGCAGCACTTCGTTGGTGTGGATCCAGTTCGTTCTGCCGGTTCTGTGGCTCCCGCTCTGGACTCTAACCCTCCACTGACAGCTGGTTCTCCGCCCTCTGCGTCCCCGTTGAAGTTTTCCGTTTTCCTCGGTAACCGTGCAGACATGGGTTGGCGTGTCCCGGTTCTGCTGTCAATCATCTGTGTTGGACTGGCGACGGCAGTCCCGGACGGACCAGACGTTCAAGGTACCGAACACCGAACTAAGCTCACGTGGAACCAGCAGCACTGGACCGTTCCTGGAGTATTTCATGCTTAGACATGTATATTTACTGTTCATATGTAGAAATACTCATATAAACATGTACACAGAGTAGAAGTACTCGAAGTTCGTCCTGTTGTTGTGAAATAAACAAAAACCAGGGTGAAATTTTTCTCTGTTCAGTAAAAAAAGTGAATTATGGTGAATGTTTATTGAAATGTCAGATGAAAAGTTTCATCTGAAGGTGGAGTGAAGTACATCAGTGAAGTAACGACCACGACCTTCAGGCTCGTCTCACAGGCTGCTGGTTGTTTCCTGTGGTTTTTTCTTCACAAGATTCAGAAAAGTGTTTTTCCAGGTTTTGGGTTCTGCAGCTACAGTGAAACTGGTTTCATTACTATTCTGGTTCCATCAGATCTGAATGCATGTGTTCACACTGCCAGCTGCTGTCAGACTGGTTTCACTGACCCCGACCCTCCTCGTCCTCAGTGATCGATGTGTTGGGTCTTCAGGACTCGAAGCAGACTGTGGCAGCACTGGAGAAGCTGTCAGCAGGTCTGAGCACGCTCAGTGACGTCTACGTGGTGTCAACGTTTCGGCTGCCGGCGAAGCTCGGCGGCGTCCTGCTGGGTCTCTACAGCAAGGAGGACAACAGGAAGTACCTGGAGCTCGCTGTGATGGGGAAAATCAATAAAGGTGGGTGGAGAAAACCCCGAACAGCACCAAACCTCATTCAGTTTCTATTTTTCATTCTCAGTTTTAATTCTGTGGTTCGTTTTGCTGCGAGGACTCATCCCAGAACCAGGACAAAGGAAAAGTCTGTGAGAACGTCGCATTAGAGGCGTGCAGTATCACGATTGGTTCATACGGGTCCCTGGGTTCTTTTTCATGCTGTGGACAGGTGAGACTGAGGACAGGATCCATGCTTTGACCTCCTCACGGCGTGATGAGTGTTCTGCACTTCACACAGGAATCAGCCCGTCCTCACTCTCTCGTCTGCAGCTCGTGCAGAATGCTGCTGCCAGGCTCCTGACGGAGACGCTAACATGACCACGTCACCCCCGTTTTAGCGTCTCTTCATGAGTTTTAGGGTTGATTTTTAAGTCGCTTCATGGGGAAGCTCCTTCTTACCTCGCAGAGCTTCTTCATCCCCACACCCCCCCCCTCGCCCTCAGGTCATCTGACCAGATGCTCCTGGTTGTCCCGAGGGCAGGACTGAAGCTAGAAGGTGATCGAGCCTTTGCAGTAGCTGCAGCTAAACTATGGACCAGCCTCCCGCTCAGTACTAAGATGCACCAACAGTGGCAACGCTTAAAACGTATTTATTCTCATTCATGACTTTCTGTTATTTATGTGTATATGCATACCATGTACTTATATAGCTCCATTTGTGTACTCGTCGCCCTTAGTTATTTATTTTAGGTTGTACAGCACTTTGGTCAACTTGTGTTGTTTTTAAATGGGCTTGTTCTCTACAGTGATGCTGAAGGGGTCAGTGTGGGGTTTTAGTGTGGTTCAGGGTTCTCGACATCACAGTAAACCCCAGGTGGTCATTTTAGTTGGTGCCATCAGGTCTCATTAGGTGGATGCTCTACAGGTGATGATAATGTGACGACGTGCTCACTAAGGTTTGTAGGTGTGATTTCTAATGGTTCTGTTGAAAGGTTCTCGTGCTCTAACTGGTTCTAGTGTCTAGTTTTGCTGGTTGAAGGGTTTTGGTGCTTATTTAAAACGGACGATGTTTGAGTGGCCACTCAGGTTGTGGGGCTCATTATTGTGGTTCTAGGGGTTCTGTTTCAGCTTGAAGGTTGAAGCACTTCTGCACTGATATGAACTTCAGTGTTGAAACACGCGGAGACGTCGTGGGTGTCTTTCTAGAAGAGCTGCTGAGGTTTTGGCTTGAATCAGTGTTTCTGGAAGAATTCTGTTCAAACCTAACGCAGCCCTGAAACAGCTTTGTTCTGGCTCCTGTCCCCCCCTCAGTCCTGGTCCGTTACGTCAGACCTGACGGGAAGCTGCACACCGTTAACCTGCAGAACGCCAACCTGGCTGATGGACGCACTCACTCCGTGATCCTCCGGCTTGGAGGACTCCGCCGGGACCACATGAATGTGGAGCTGTACGCCGACTGCCGGCTGGCCGACTCCAGCCAGGGTCTGCCGTCGCTGATCCCTCTTCCCCGAGAGGTGGAGATGGTGGAGATCAGACATGGACAGAAGACCTACGCCCGAGTCCAGGTCAGAGAGACAGAGAGCTACATGTGACGTGTGCAGCAGCTTCAGACACGGATCAGTTCACCTGCAGGGACAGGACCTGCGTTCAGGTGCAGCGTCACCTGGGCAGCATGTGAAGGTGGTTATGGGTCATCGAGTAGAGTGACGGGTAACACTTTGACCCGTTCAAAGAGGAATCTGCAGCAGAAGGTGCAGAAATGAAGAAGCCTCCACCGTTTCTGAAGCTGCTGCACATGTAGAACTAGGTTTAAAGCTGCACGTCTGAGGTGGTGCAGAGAAGAACCTGCGTGTTCAGGCTGACGTTAATGAGGAGGAGAAATTTCTTCTACAGACAGATTCTGTTTTTCAAGGTTCTTTCACTGACCCTGATTTGATTTTAAGAATCTTTTGGATGTTCTTTGTTTATATTGTAGCGGGAATAAACTTCACCAGGACCAGTTGAGTCACTGGTCTCAGGTAAATCCTGTGGTGTCAGTGTTTTCAGGTGACTGTGTGTCTCTCAGGGAGCGGTGGAGTCCCTCAAACTGGCTCTAGGGGGCAGCATTGCTAAAGCTGGAGCTCTGACAGACTGTCCCTTTCAAGGAGACTCCTCAGCCTACAGCACAGGTGAGCCCCGCTCAGATTAACCCTCAGTGGACCACACACAGGAAGTGATTGCGCGTCTGCAGGTTCTGTGTCTCACCTCATGTGTCGACTGACTATGACTTTCTTTTCAGTGAGCAGCGAGCTGAACTCCATCCTGGGTGAGATGAGTTTATAATCAATCACAGTCCAGCTGATCCATAATCACCAATCACCTAAGGTAACTAACTGTAGACTATTTCCTGTTAGGTGATCACACCAAGGCTTTGATTGGTCAGCTCATTATCTTCAATCAGATCCTTGGAGAACTGCGACAGGATATCAGGGAACAGGTGAGAACACGCGAGACTGAGGACGGGGGAGAACAGGCGAGACTGAGGACGGGGGAGAACACGCGAGACTGAGGACGGGGGAGAACACGCGAGACTGAGGACGGGTGCGAACAGGCGAGACTGAGGACGGGGGAGAACAGGCGAGACTGAGGACGGGGGAGAACAGGCGAGACTGAGGACGGGTGCGAACACGCGAGACTGAGGACGGGGGAGAACAGGCGAGACTAAGGACGGGGGAGACTGAGGACGGGTGAGAACACGCGAGACTGAGGACGGGTGCGAACACGCGAGACTGAGGACGGGTGCGAACACGCGAGACTGAGGACGGGTGCGAACGGGCGAGACTGAGGACGGGGGAGACTGAGGACGGGTGCGAACACGCGAGACTGAGGACGGGGGAGACTGAGGACGGGTGAGAACAGGCGAGACTGAGGACGGGTGCGAACAGGCGAGACTGAGGACGGGGGAGACTGAGGACGGGTGCAAACACGCGAGACTGAGGACGGGGGAGAACAGGCGAGACTGAGGACAGGGGAGACGGGTACTGTGAGGGGTCTGCTGACGTGTCCTCTGTCCTCAGGTGAAGGAGATGTCTCTGATCAGGAACACCATTCTGGAGTGTCAGGTTTGTGGTGAGTCAGCACTTCTTTGCCGTCATTGTGACCATTGTTTTGCCTTCGAGGACCTGGTCTGGACCAGTCTGTCTCTGTCTTTGCAGGTTTCCACGAGCCGCGTTCCCGCTGCTCGCCCAGCCCCTGTTATAAAGGTGTGTCTTGTATGGACAGCCTGCAGTACCCAGGATACACCTGTGGACCCTGTCCACCCGGAACCACCGGGAACGGGACACACTGTCAGGACATCAACGAGGTGACAGACAGAACCATGTTAAAGTAAGAGAACGGAACCGAGAACCGGGTTCCGTAGTGGTAACTTCCCCCTCTCCCCCGTTTCCCTCAGTGCGAGCTGCAGCCTTGTTTCTCACCTGCAGCCTGTGTGAACACTGTGGGGGGGTTCAGCTGTCAGCCGTGTCCCCCTGGTCTGTGGGGGGCACCGCTGGCTGGAACTGGACTGGACTACGCCAAGACGCACAAACAGGTCTCACACACACAGAGATCCATTAAACAGTTAGGGTGGGGGGGACCACCAGGTCTCAGCTCAGGTCTGACACGGACCTGGGTCCCTCCACACATGTTCAGATGTGTTGCTTCTAACAAAGGGTTCTGTTCAGCAGTGAAATGGATCATTTGTGAAGGTTCTGTTTCGCTTGCTTCTCGTAAAAATCCGGTTCTCTGTGTCTCAGGACTGTGTCGATGTCGACGAGTGTGTCCATCTCACAGACGCCTGCGTCTCGAACTCTGTCTGCGTCAACACGGTGGTGAGTTCATGGTTCTGTTATGACTGAGGGTCCAGTCTCAGGGACAGGACACACCTGGACAGGTTGGACAGTCAGGGCTGGCAGCATGTTTACCTGTGACGTGTGAAGGACGCGGCGCCCTGTGGTGGACACTCAGCTCCTACTCATTGGCTTCTTTCTTCACCTCGCAGGGTTCGTATAAGTGCGGTGGCTGTAAACCCGGTTTCCTCGGTAACCAGACGTCGGGGTGCTTTCCCAGGAAGTCATGTGCTGCACTGACCTTTAACCCCTGTGACACCAACGCTCACTGCACCATGGAGCGGAACGGGGAGGTCGCGTGCAGGGTGAGGACGGCCGTCGTCAGCTTTTATTCAGCTGTTGATTGGACTGATGTTCACAGTGACGGTTGTGTAGTTGGCCTAGAGAGGAGGACGTTAGAGGGACCCGGTCGTCCTCCCTCATCACTTTCTTCATGTCACTGTTCTTCAGCTGCTGAGAGCTGTTGCTCCTCTTGAGCGTTGGACATAGGTCGGACGCTGAGCTGAGACTTTGTTGTGTTGCAGTGTAACGTTGGCTGGGCAGGTAACGGTAACACCTGTGGAGTGGACACGGACATCGACGGATACCCGGACCGCTCCTTGCCCTGCATGGACAACAACAAACACTGTAAACAGGTCAGACACGGTTCGCGCGCTCATGTCGTTCGTGGGGATAAGAAAGAGAAACAGAAATTCATTTTGTGTCTTTGAAAGATAAAGTCTCTTAATGATCTGTGTCTCCTTCAGGACAACTGTGTGTCCACTCCGAACTCCGGACAGGAGGACGCAGACAATGACGGGATCGGGGATCAGTGTGATGAGGATGCAGACGGAGACGGCATTAAAAACGTGGAGGTGAGACAGGACGAGTGTCTCTGAGTGTAGCGGCTGTTACCTGTAACATGGTCACTTGATCACACGTCCTCTGTCCTTCAGGACAACTGCCGGCTGGTCCCCAACAAAGACCAGCAGAATTCAGACAGCGACTCCTTCGGAGACGCCTGCGATAACTGTCCCACTGTCCCCAACAGCGACCAGAAAGACACTGACAACAACGGACAGGGAGACGCATGCGACCAGGACATTGACGGAGACGGTAACACCCACGTGTCCTCTGACTCTCACAGCGTGTTTGTGACTTTTGCTGCTGTAGTTAACCTGAAGGATGTGTGTTCAGGAATCCCCAACGTTCTTGATAACTGTCCGAAGGTTCCGAACCCGATGCAGACAGACAGAGACAGGGATGGAGTTGGAGACGCTTGTGACAGCTGTCCTGAACTCAGCAACCCCATGCAGGTGCAGTCAGTGTTTTCTATCAGTATGTGGTTAACGTCCTTCAGGTCAGAGGTCACAGCATCCGCGTCTCTTCTCTGTTCTGCAGACGGACGTAGACAACGACCTGGTGGGAGACGTCTGTGACACCAACCAGGACACGTACGTCTAACATGCGGTGTAGGAGGAGGACACGGCGGCGTAAACATTTTATCAGGCGCCAGCTGTGTTTTTCATTAGTGGTCAGGTGAAGGGTCCAGAGTTGGGTTTAGAACCTGTAGTTGTAGTTACACTGATCCAAACCAGAACCAGGACAGGATCACAAGTAAAGACAGGGGGCTTTATGTGGGACAATAAGGTTTTGTCTACCTGCAGGGATGGAGATGGTCACCAGGACAGCAGAGACAACTGCCCGGACATCCCCAACAGCTCCCAGCTGGACTCTGATAACGACGGCCTCGGAGACGACTGCGACCACGACGACGACAATGACGGAGTCCTGGACGATTACGACAACTGTCGTCTCATCGTCAACCCAAACCAGAAAGACTCAGATGGTAACAACCACAGGACAAAGTCCCCGATGATTGAGACAACAGTCGAATGTTAACTGCCGATGATGGAGCTGCAACCATCAGAAACAAAGAGTCGGAAAAGCTCGACAATGAGTCTGAGAATAAACAACTAACTGCTGCTACTAACCCTGAAATCCAGGCAGAGACCGCAGGGAAAGCTAAGCTAAGTCCTAAGGTCTGTCTATCTGTCTGTCCCCAGTGAACGGTGTCGGAGACGTCTGTGAGAACGACTTCGATAACGATGCTGTGATGGATTTGATTGACGTGTGTCCAGAGAGCGCTGAGGTCACTCTGACAGACTTCAGAGCCTACCAGACCGTCATCCTGGACCCAGAGGGAGACGCCCAGATTGACCCCAACTGGGTGGTTCTGAATCAGGTGACTGTCTCCCTGATGAGAAGGTTTGGTTTCCAGGGACAGATTTACTTTGTCGGCCCAAAATTACAAGTCAACGTGATGAATTTCTGTCTGTTCTTCGTCTGTTAGTTTCTTTAAGACAAATATAAGTAAGAAAAAATATTGTCAAGGATGAATCAGTTGAAAAAAGTTGAACCCAGAGAACAGAACCATCTCCAGAATCAGAACACATAGACAAACTCGGATAGACGTTATAAAAACTTAAAAAAGACAAAAATAACATCAGACTTAAAGACCTTCAGGTCCAAAGACTGTCACTAAACCTCAGGGAAGGTTTGGGGTCGGTACAGCAACGGGTCCAATAAAGGGCCGT
This sequence comes from Microctenopoma stevenorrisi, assembly GCA_032270685.1. Lineage (NCBI taxonomy): Eukaryota > Metazoa > Chordata > Actinopteri > Anabantiformes > Anabantidae > Microctenopoma > Microctenopoma stevenorrisi. Next base: position 20,253 of record JAUMTR010237271.1, on the reverse strand, counting down.
TGGTCAGAACCTCTAAGCTCTCGCTTGTTTTCAGGGGATGGAGATCGTTCAGACGATGAACAGTGATCCTGGTTTAGCTGTGGGTACGTTACCTAATCTTTACTGATCCAGCACCACGCCGTCCTTAGTCCAGCACCCACAATAGACGTCGTCCTCGTGTGTGTGTCTGCAGGGTACACCGCATTTAACGGCGTCGACTTTGAGGGAACGTTTCACGTCAACACGGTGACGGACGATGACTACGCCGGGTTCATCTTCGGTTATCAGGACTCGTCCAGTTTCTACGTGGTGATGTGGAAACAGACGGAGCAGACGTACTGGCAGTCGCTGCCCTTCCGGGCCCAGGCTCAGCCCGCCCTGCAGCTCAAGGTTTCTACTGAGCTCTACTGTGTTTTAATGTCCTGTCCACACTGCGCGACACAGCTCTCTGCTCTCTGTCTCCCTCCTGTGGCCTGAATCAAAACGTCCCATTCATTCTGATGCTGGTAAAACCTGCAGGTCTTTGTTTCTGCTTCAGGAGGTTCCAGGTCGTTGGCTTCTGTTTCTCTCAGTGAGCGTGAACAACACAGAAGCTGAATAAATGCATTGTTCCCCGTTTCCGTCCGGCAGGCGGTGAAGTCTCGGACTGGACCAGGAGAGTTCCTGAGGAACGCCCTGTGGCACACTGGAGACACGCCTGGAGAGGTGAAGCTGCTCTGGAAGGACCCGCGAAACGTCGGCTGGAAGGACAAAACCTCGTACCGCTGGCAGCTCAGCCATCGACCACAGGTCGGATACATCAGGTAAGACCGCATCCAGACCCACCACTGACGCGGTAGTAAATAATTAAATTAATACACAGCGAACAACACGCAGTGACATGTGTCCTTCTGCATCTAACCCACCCCCCCGGGGGGGTTAGCCAAGGTGTCTTACTCACGGACACACCTGGTATGGGTGCCGCGGCTGGGAATCGAACCAGCATCCCAGCCTCATGCCTTAACCCACTGAGCTACCAGGCCGTGTCAGCACACAGATACTGCAGTTGTAAAGTACCTCATATCTTACACTCTGTAGTACTAATACTGCAGTACTGTGTCAGTCTGCAGCTGTGGATCTGTAATACTGCAGTAGCTTGTAGTACTGTCGATCTGTGTCCCTCTACCTCTTTTCTTTTTACTGCATTCTTTCCCCTCTGAAACTTCTTTGTGGTCCCGGGGCCCCCTGTTACTCTATTGTACTGGTCTCCATAGCGACCAAAGCCCTGGCAAGAATCCGCTCGGCAGCCGTTGATATGCAGATCAGAAGGAGAGACGCTCTGCAGAACTAAAAAAAAAATCAGGGAGAGTCTGAAGTTCCTGTGAGAAATAAAGGTCTGAAAGGTCTGGAGCGACATTCCTCAGTGAGTCAGGAGATAAAGGAGGAGGAAGCTGAGCATGGTCCTCTGGTGTTCATGATGTGGTAACCGGTCTGTGTCAGGAAACGGGATCCGGATCCTCGCACTCGCTTATATCCAGATAAATGATAAATCATTAGACTGTTTCCAGCTGTGACCACAGGGGGCGCCGTTTTAATAAAGCACAGGCTGGTGTGTGCGTTTCAGGGTGCAGCTGTTTGAGGGGATGGATGTGGTGGCGGACTCTGGGGTTGTGACTGACACCACGATGAGGGGCGGCAGACTCGGTGTCTTCTGCTTCTCCCAAGAAAACATAATCTGGTCCAACCTGCGCTACAGGTGTAACGGTACGAGCTCCGCCCACATGTTTTTAAAGTGAACTGAGTCAGCTGTTCCTTAACTACCGTCTGTTCTGGTTTCAGACACGGTGCCTCAGGACTTTCAGTCTCATCGGAAACAAGTTCTGATGCACGTTCACGTCTAAGAGCTCATGTACACAGCTCCCCCCACCCCCCACCCCAACATGAGCCTGGTTCTAACCTGGTCCCTGAAGATCTGAAGAGAACCAGACAGAGAGACACACACACACACACACAGAGACAGAAACACAGACACACAGAGACACACACACAGAGACACACGCACAGAGACGCAGACAGAGACACACGCACAGACACAAACACAGACACAAACACAGACAGAAACACAGAGATGCAGACACACAGACAGAAACAGAAACAGAGACACAGACACACACAGACAGACAGACACAGAAACAGAGACACAGACACACACACACACTTGCTGATGTGTTCCAAAGGTGCTGTTCAGTTCTTGATGTTTCTTCTAGAAGGCTTCTTCAGGTCCGACTGACCGTTTGGGAATCCCAGGTGTGTGGGGGCAGTTCTAGGGGTGGGGCCCTCTGAAAGGCCCCTGTCCTGTCACTCAGTCCTTTTGTCCTATTGCGATTAGATGAGTGCAATTCCAAACCCAAACACTAGAGGTGCTAATAAGGCCAATAAGAAAGTCAAGCGTCAATAAAGCTAAAGAAGAAGAAGATTAAAAGTAGAAAAAGGTTTAAAAATAAGTCAAAGGCTGGATTTTCTGGATTTGGTGAGTATTTTGTCTATGTACAGTGAGATTCTACCGTGTACATTTTTTTATGTTGTTGGAAAAATACTTAGCCCCTCCGTGAATATTGTGGCCCCCTTGATGGCCCCTTACTCAGAAACATCCTACATCCGCCACTGCGGGAACCCTTTGCTATAGAAGAGTCGACACATGTGACCTCAGAGGTTCCAGTCAGTCAGTCAGAAGTGAAGAAGCTTTTCAGCAGCCTCCAGAACGTCCAGTTCCACAGAGTCTGACAGGGACCCGACCCCCAAACAGCAGGAGACTGGATCCTGTAGAGACGAGGTTGTGTGGCTGAGTTTTCCCCCTTTTCCCTAACGCTGTGAGCGCTCGTGTGGACGTACACGTACGAGAACCGTTTAGAAGCTGCACAAAGAAAAGGAGACAAACTTTTGGTTCACTCATCACAACCAGAGACAAAAAGCTGTTAGAAAAATCTTTAGTGAATCAGCATGATCCAGCACATTTAGAAAATCTCGTGTTTTGTCAGATTCAGTTCATCCTCTGAAAAACAGTGGAATGGTCCTTTTCCACGTCTGTGTCTCTTACTGTATGTTTGTTGGAATAAAAAGTCCACGAGTTCCGACCACGTGCTGAGTCTCGTCTGCTCATTGCTTTATTTTCATCAGAGACCAAACATCAGTTCTCTCTTTATCATTTGAACCCGTTCTCCACCTGCCTTCAACAGATTTCTCCTTTGTTTCTGCATAAACATGATGTAAAGTCTTAAACGAGACGAAGAGAAACAAACAAAACAAAGACGTCACACGTGTTCATTCATTCACAAGGACAAAGGTCTGAGTCTGGGAGGTTCTGGCTTCTTCAAAGAACATTCATTTGGATCTTCGAGTGGAGTTCGGACTCAGCACATCCCCCCCAGCACTGTTGGACCAACAAAGATCAGACCAGGAGCAGATGTGTAACAGTCCAGTTGGTCACAGGAACCTCGGGAACGTCTAGAAACTGAAGT
>JAUMTR010237271.1:4277-11777 GCA_032270685.1 Microctenopoma stevenorrisi | reverse complement strand
CACACGCGCGCACACACTTATTACGTTGTCCAGCACTAAACAATTCCTAACATGTTCCTTTTCTTGACGAGTTAGATCTTATCAGGGTGCTTTGTTGTAGTATCTCAGCTTTTGCGAGAACTGAATGGTAACTGCTGGAGTCTTCTCCTTGTAAGTCGCTTTGGATAAAAGCGTCTGACCAGTAAAGTAAAGTAAAGAAAACAACCGAATGGTTTGTTGAAAAAGCACATCAATCAACCCATCAATCAACCAATGAACCAATCAATCAATAATTAGCACCACATCAGTGATATTTGTCTCATTGTGAAGCTGAATATTCTGGAATGAGTTTCTGTCAAAAACTGTAATATTTGTTTTTTCTGCTCCTGCTGTAAATGCACTTTAACCCCCCACACCACCAGCACCACCACATTAACCCCCCCAAAGCAGGATCCAACACAGTTCTGTAGTGGACTCAGGAAAAACGTGGCTCGTTGCTGAGGTCACAAAAGCTAAAACTTGACATCCGTGTGTGAACAAGATCCAGAAACGGGTCCAGCTCAGTTTAAAGCAACATGTACAATAAGTAAAATATTATAAAATACAATTACAACTAATAAATGAAATAACAACAGAAAAACTGTCTGGTTCCAGAGAGACTCTGTTAGTTTCTCTAACTGAGCTGATTTTGGGCTCCGGATATTTGTCTTTTTTTCATTCAGATGTAGAAAATTCAACGACAGTCCAGAAGTATGGGATCAAATCACCACTGGCAAAATAAAAAAGGTACACTACATCTTTCAGAACCTGCCGTGCGACAGGGACAGTCTGTGTGATTGGTTGTGACTGACCATGACTCACCAATCACATTGAAGTGTCAAAACAGAGCCAGAACTCGTCTGTGTGTAACTTGAGTCCTGTTTTGTCAGCACACAGTGATTTTCACACAGCCCCCATCATGTCTACTCACAAATCTGTTTTACACACGCACAAAATCATTGTGGCGGTGATTTGATCCCAGACAGAAGCCTTTTTGCAGAGTACGATGTTCAGAACCCCTGGCAGGATCACACAGGTCCAAACGTGCTCTCTGTGACATACAGAGCAGTTTCCGTCTGTGTAGACATGAACCAGTTCTTCCACAATCAGCGGGAAACGGAGATTTCAGTTGAATCATGATGTATCATCATGACGGTTGTTCTGTGTGAAACGTCCTGTCTTGGACGTGTGGCGCTCAGACTCGCTCGGTGAAACCTGATTCCTCTTGGAGTTGGTTATTCAGTGACAGTGGATCATCGTGAATGATGATGGAGAATACCGTGGTGGAGTCAGACTCTCTCACACCACTCACACTGTTTGTCTTCCAGAGTACTGGTGATCTCTGTGACCCCCCCCCGTTGTGCTGATGGAGCCTCAGCCCCCCATCACTCAAGCATCATCATGGAAACACTGCATCCACCTGACGCTGCTGCTGGTCCAGCTGACTTTGCCTCCAGGTACATACACACACATTGTTTGGTTCAAGCTGGGGCCCCCGGGCCCTACACGGCCCTGTGAAAGCCTGAGTTCTGGATTTTCTGTCGGAGCCTGACACTGGCCCGGTATCGGGAGGTTTTGCATTTGTGCCACACTGTGGGAGAGTTGTGACTATGTGTGATCCTGACAAACACATACATCAGTCAGACAATTTCCAACTTCAACCTCTTGAGATTCAGATGTGTCAGAGCCATAGGGACTGATGGAGGAGGATGTAGTTTTCAGAATAAAAGCCCTGTAGTTAGGAGGGCTTCAGGACGTGTGACCTGCTTAACTGTGTGTTTCCATGGTGTTTAAACTGAACTCGACTTCTCTGTCTTCAGCTGCAGCTTCCTGTCACATCCTGAGGTGTAACGCTGATTTTGTGGCTGCAAAGTTGGAGCTGGGCAGCAGGGAGGGTGGTGAAGGTGTAGGACCAGGTGGAGCAGCTCTGAGCAGGGATGCAGTAAATGCTGGATACTGCACTGCTCTGCGTTCATACGCCATGTGCACAAAGAGGATGGCACGGGCCTGTCGCGGTGACCTGGCGTACCACTCTGCCGTTCAGGGAATTGAGGACCTCCTGATCCAGCGCCGCTGCCCCCGAGCGGGGCCCACAGCTCAGCCCCGGCCCCTCCCCCAGGGCACACTCTCAGGAGACTTTTGTCTCTATGAGAGGGGCGTCCTCAGCAGAGAGGGACGGACTCCAGAGTACCTGCTCTGCAGCGTGTTCGGAGACCCACACGTCCGAACATTCAACCATGACTTCCAGACATGTGCTGTGCAGGGGGCGTGGCCTCTCATAGACAACGAGTACATGTACATACAGGCCACCAGCTCAGGGGGGGCACGCGGCTCAGCACTCACCAAGGTGGGTCACAGGAACGTGCACGGGTCAGGTTCTCCAACATGTCCTCTCATACGTGATAAACTGAACTGTGCCGTCATCAGTCACAGCTGTGTTCATAAACTGTGTCTCTTCACAGATCACCATCATCTTCAAGAACATGCGTCAGTGCATCGACCAGCAGCTCTACCAGGCCGAGTTCGATAACGTCCCTGCTGCCTTCACTGACGGCTCTGTGTCGAGCGGCGAGCGACAAGGACAGCACAGCCTGACGGTCTGGACTCAGAGTCCTGGCCGACATGCTGAGATCAGAGCGGCTCACATCGGCACGGTGCTGGTGGTCCGTCAGAGCGGCCGCTCGCTCGGCCTCTCCATTCGCTCACCGCGTGCCATCGCGGAGGCCTTTGGCCCGGAGCAGGACCTGCAACTGTGTGTGTGGGGTTGTCCCCCCTCGCAAAGACTCGACGTGCTCCACCCACCACCACCGGACCCCTCTTCACCCACCACTGCGAGCGCTCACAACCACTGTGCTGAACTGCTTCCTGCCCGAGACGTCTACTACCAGGCCTGCGTGTACGACCTGATCACCAGCGGAGACCTGAACTCCAGCATGGCCGCCGTTAGCGCGCTGCACGACGCACAACGCATGATCCCGGACCAGGACATGGTTCACCTGCTGCCGGTGGCTTCTGCTGTGCAACATCAGGCGAGAGCAGAGCTGACTCTGCTTCTGATGCTGCTCAGCATGTTGGGAATTCTAACCCGAGGCTGAAGCTGCAGGTGGTGACACAGCTCCACCTGCTTCACCCGCTGACTGTGGAGACTCAACACACCACAGATGGTTTGGAGAAGGAGTAACGGAGGTGTTCACTCTAAATGTTTCCCCATCTTTCCAGACATTCCCGACATCTAATGCAGCTGCTCTTCATTAATGGGGATTAGTCGTATTCACTCAAATCCACCGGTACTGGTCTACAGAGGAGCCTGAAAGCGTCCATCCCCAGTTTAACTTTATGAATTCGGTCTGAATGTTCTCAACATGACTGTGATGTTTTTACCAGCTGAAACATCTGGGGCGTGGTTTTCATGTCAAACAGCTTCGTCCTGGTTTCCTGCATGAACGTCCAGCTACAGCTTCTCTTAACGGCTGCAGCATCAAACTCTTTAAATTCACCAAACACATGAAATAGTTTTAATCTTTTTCAGATAAATGAAAGTTTAAGCAAAGTAACAAACAGAGATTTTAGAAACTCGTCTTCTGTGGAGCAGGAAGGAACTTGTTGTCATGACTCAGATTATGTGGAAAGGCAGCGGGACATGGGTTTGATGAAGTGTTTTTAGTCAGAAGCTGGTGAGCAACTGTGAGAATTTACTTCATACTACACCAGCTTGAAACCATCACGGTCTGGTTCTGTGAGAAACTTTATTGCAACAGTTTAAGTTATGAATGATCATATTTTTGCTGAAAAGAAACGATGGAGCCATCAGATCTGATGTGACGGGAGCAGATCTCAGACTAGGGATTATTCCTGATGAACCCACTGATGGGAACTGTGAGCCGCGATCAGCTGATGGTACCACACGAGCCCATCCCAGGTGGTTCCAGGTGACAGGAAGTGGTTTATAAAACAACAAGCAAAGGGAACTAATCTGAAATGTTAGTGCTTTTACTTTGCTTGGCAGACGCTTTTATCCAAAGCGACTTACAGGGAGCTAGCGCTGGGTGTCTGGCTCAGGGACACACCTGGTAGGGGATGGATTAGGAGTCAGACGGGGTTCGAACCTGCGACCTTCTACATCCCAGTCTGACCAGTGCTGCAGGTTGACGTGTCCTGCACCGTGAATAAAAGTTCTGTGACTTTCTCCTGAAACGGGTTTAATTGTTAACACATGATCCAGAGTGAAACTTCCTGTTTTCTTCACCACATAAAAGCCGTGTTGGGAACTAGTTTGATGTGTTTTCGGGGAACAGTGTCGCTGACTGTGGTTCGCGCGTGTGGAGGTTGATCCTGATGTAATCGCCCAGTGACTCACTCAACAGATGAAACGTGCAGTTAAACAGAAATGTGAATAATGGGGAAGGTGACGACACATCTGCAGGAAACGGAATCTGCTCCTGAAAAGCCTCTTAGATTCAGGATGGACGAGGATAAATATCAGCATCACCACCTCTGCAGCGCGGAGTCTTCGTACCTCGGGGCCGAGACCAGACCAGGACCCTCAGACCAGGACCAGCAGGAACCAGCTGAGTTGCGTCACCTCTTCATCAGTGAGTTTTTCTACTTTGGCTGCAGACACTGTTATTCCTGCTCCTTTGTTTTTCACAGTTAAGCAGTGATGAGTTTCTGAATTTGCTGGTTTCAGACTGAAAGCTTTCTTCCACTTAATGCTTTTCTTTATTTACCTGGCGGCTGACTGAATGTTAACTGAAAATCAACGATACTGATGCTGAGACTGATCTATTAAACTCATACCTGAGTTGTTACACTGAGCGTCTCCCATGTGGTCATTTACAAAATCCCCACCTGTTGCAGTGCATTGTGGGTACCTGTTCATCCTGGGGTTGTGTGCAGAGCTCGCTGCATGCAGAGTGCTGCCAAGAGACACGGGCAACACAGATGCAGACATGCGGAGCATCATTGATGATCTGCTTGAAGCGCTGCAGAAGTACAGCAGCGTCCTCAGGAAGATGGTGAGAGACTGAGAGAGACCTTTCTTCTGGACACACTGTTGTGTTCTTATTAATCTGTATGTTTTCACCTCAGAATGGCTTCAGGTCGCTGCCGGTCCTGCCCTGCACAGAGACGGCTGCACACCTGGAACAGGTAGAGCTCGCTCCAACATCATCACAGGACATAGTTATTATTAATAATAAATCCACAGCATGTGTGATGTTGTTTTTTATTGGTGCAGAGCGACTCAGCGATCTGCAGCCTGTCTCGGTATCAGGTGTGTGTGGAGCAGCTCGGGTCTTTCTGTCCTTATGGGGACGCTCAGCACCAGGCCATCACACTGAACCAGGACCTGCTGCAACACCTGGTGAGTGGCTACGCTCCGATTGGCTGATTCATGGAGAGAAGTTCACTCCTCTTCCAGTATCTTGATGGTGTGAGGAGGCCTTTTGTGATTTGTTACTAATATTAGAGCAGAGGTTAAAACTGAACCTCTCAGCTGTGAGCAGGCAGAGACCTGCTGGACCGGTTTGTGGACATGATGTGGGAACAACCATCTAACCTTAATGTGACACAGACAAAGGAGACGGTTGTGGACTTTCGGAGGAACAGAACCAGCAATAACACCGTCTCTGTTCTGGAAGAAGCGGTGGAGGGTACAAGTTCCCGGGTGACAACAGACTGGACTGTGAACAGGAAGGGACAGAGCACACTTTACTTCCTGGGGAAGTCTTTTAATGCGTATAACAGGACGCTGCAGATCTTCTACCAGTCTGTGTGTCAGTGGAATATTCTTTGCTGCTCCGAGCTCGAGCAACAGCATCAGAACCAGAGACACCAACAAACTGACCACAGTGTGACTCTGTGCTGAGGACTCACTGGAACCTTTAGAGCAGGTGGTGGAGAGAAGGCTGAACGTGACGGAGAACAGCTTCATGCTCTCCACAGCTGCTGGTCAACAGTCGTCTTCAGCTCCGCAGGACGTCCTTCCTGCCAACAACCATCACCCTGTATAATACCTTCATCATGACACAGAGCTGTGCTCCGACAAAACACTTCAACCATAAATTACACAGCTCAAATAATCGTTTTTCCATTTCTCTGTAGATTTTTAGATATTCATATTTTTGGTTGTGTTTACTTTTCTGTAATATTTTGTGTTTTGACCACTTCAACACCAACAATGTGGAAAAATAATTGTTCTATACTTTTTTCTGTAGTTTCAATCTGGACTTCACACTTTTTACTTAAGTTTTAAAGACATCACAGTAAAAAAAGTCAATTATTCTGTTTCCAAACACGTTTATTTTGTTTAAAAAAAACGTCTGAATCTCACATCCACACATGCAGATTTAATGGAAGAGTTCAAATCCTTCCCGCTGCTCTAATCTGGACTCTGTGTGTTTTCAGAATGGATCAAACATAAGGCAGATATCTGCAGCGTGCCCCACCTCCACCTCCTCCACCACGTCTTCAACTGCCTTCGACTCAATGTGTAAATGCATCCAGTGTGTTCAGTGTTGGAGCCAGCAGGTGGCAGCACTACATGGATAACCCACATCTATAGCAACTAACTCACCCTGACCCTAAACCAAACCTAAGCCCTGAATCTGTGTGTCCACACACACACACACACACACACACACGCTGTCGTTACTTTCACACACAGGTCCAGTCTTTAGCCTGAAACAGGATCTTTATGTGTCTCTATATGAGAGTTCTATATATTTTATCACATTTCACACATTACAAAGTTTATCTTGTACATTTTGTTTATGTTTTTTGTATTTTTGTTACAAACACTACTGATCCACAAAGTGCTGCATCTGTGCACGTTGGTGATTGATCTGTCATTCTCTGTACGGCCAGTAGAGGAAGCTGCTGACGTAGTTTTGTACAGAAGTTTGAATTTGATGTATATATGACATTAATATATAATAAAAATCACCAGTGTTATTCTTTATTTTATTGGGCAGAACATCTGAACCTCTTAACGAACACTGGAACTTGGAGCATACTGGTTGTTCTGGTCTGGCTCCGGGTGCACCTATTGGTGCATAGGGTTGTCATGGTGATGAGGGAGGTGGTGTTTCCGGTCATGTGCTGGGTCTAAATAATGATAATCAGGGTTTATGTAGGCGTAGTTCTGCTCTCCGTCCTCCAGGGGTTCTGATGGGGTGTGTTCACTGTGTTTCAGAGGTTTCAGAGAAGCTTTTCTAGCGAATGCACGGTATAGACCGACCATTATAAAAAACTGAATCACCTGGAAAGATGGAGAGACAGGGTGGAGGTGTGAAGAAGTAAAAGGAGCCCATTTCACATCTGTCCTGTTCTGATGAAGACAGAAATGTAAAAGTCTTTTCTATTTCAGCACTGATGTGGTTTTATTACCTGGATTAACATGAGTCCCACGTCCATCCCAATGATTGTTAGAATGTTCTCCTGCAGCCAGATGCTGAGCTTCTGTTTGCAGCCCTGCAACACCAA
>JAUMTR010236854.1:0-31694 GCA_032270685.1 Microctenopoma stevenorrisi | reverse complement strand
TGTCTTTGCTCATCTTTGTCCCTTGTCAACTTTTTCTTTCTGTCCCCATTTTATCAGCTTGATATCTTTGTCAACTTAGTCTTTGCTTATCTTTGTCTCTTGTCAACTTTTTCTTTTTGTCACCTTCTCTTCATCAGCTTGTCATCTTTGTCTTTGGTCATCTTTGTCTCTTTTTCTTTCTGTCCCCATTTCATCAGCTTGTCATCTTAGTCTTCGGTCATCTTTGTCTCTTGTCAACTTTTTTTTCTGTCCCCATTTTATCAGCTTGTCATCCTTGTCTTTGCTTATCTTTGTCTCTTGTCAACTTTTTTTTCTGTCCCCATTTTATCAGCTTGTCATCCTTGTCTTTGCTTATCTTTGTCTCTTGTCAACTTTTTCTTTTTGTCCCCTTGTTTTCATCAGGTTGTCATCTTTGTCACTTTGTCTTTGCTCATCTTTGTGTCTTGTCAACCTTTTCTTTTTGTCACCTTCTTTTCATCAACTTGTCATCTTTGTCAACTTTATCTTTGCTCAACTTTTAATCCTTCTCAACTTTTGGTCTTTGTCCACTTTTTATCTTTATCATCTTTTTGTCTTTTTCAACTTGAAAAAGACAAAAAGATGAACAGGCGTCTGTTCGGCAACAATCATGCTCCCCCACGCGATTTCTTCTGAAATTGCTAAGTCTAGTTATACTTGATACTATCAAGTATCAAGTTTGTATTGTGCTGTTACAGCCTCCATCTGACGTTTGTATTTAGAAATGTGTGTGAGAAACCCATGGTCATGTGTTATTTATAACCAAAGAGATGTACATTGTTTACACATTTCTAAAGTTGTTAGAGGAATTGTCCTGTGCGTTTCAGGTCTTTTTGAAATCACACTGTTATTAATATTCATAGAATCTGCTTCACTCATAGCGACATGTCAGAGTTCCAAGAATAAGAAATTTGTTTTAGGGTAGAGATGGTCATGCTCTGGTGGAACAATCAGAAAGTCAACTCTATGAAAACATGACCTTAATAATTTAAGACACGACTTAATGTTAAACATAGGTTATATATGATAATAAAAAGTACTTTGTTTTAGCATAATATAAACAAAATTGTTCTTTTGAGCGTTCACGCTCCTCAAGTGATGGACAGACGAACATTCAGTGTTTCTTTTATCTGTGTACCTGTGTTAGCAGCTGCTAACGTATCCCCATAACTAGTTAGAGCTGCCAGTTCAGCTGTTTTAGTGATCCTAGGGTGGGTGGAATAAAGGAGGAAGACATTTTAATTGCTGAAGATAAAAACTTATAAAGAGAAAGGTCAAGCCTGCTCTCCAGCAAAAAACAGGCTTAATGTTAAGTTTTAAGCTTTTAGTCTGTCTCTGACTAGCTGCTGTCTGCTGTGTGTGGAGGATTAATTGAATGGCCTCCTCACATGATGTTTATATCAATTCTTAAACAAATGTCTAAACAGACTGAGAATACGATGCATTTAAGAAAGGCCACACACATTAGAAGGTACATTGGTGTGTTACTACAGGTAGATGAAATAAATTCCACAAAGGTCATTTAGACGGAAAGACTTCTTATACCATATGATATAGAATACTATACATGTTGATACTATGATATATTACATTACTAGTCTACACCTGCTGTAATGTCATTAACTTAGGCAGCACAGTGCATTTTACATAGTGTTGCTGAAATGGTTCTAGAGGCGAAATGGCTCAACCTTGTGGTCATAAAGGATCACTACATTGATTGCAATTACTCCTTCCTGCAACAACAGTGTGTATCCTCGGGGTGTCAGCCATGAGTTAACCGTTTTTTATTGGTAAACAGGTATCATCTTATTTTCATTCTGTCCTGGTTGATGGTTGAGTAAAACAAATAGGAAAAAGTCTATTGATGTTTATTTGATAAGTTACAGAATATTACATATTTTACATAACACAAAAAAGCTGGCATAAGCAAATTGTCATATTACAAGAAAAACACGATTTTTGCTTCCTTGTTTTTCAGAGTCATAAATACAGTAATCCCTGTTCATACTTTGATCTAATGGTTAGGGTAAATTTCTGGTGAGGTTATCTTAATTTCATTTAATCATTTAGGGGTCTGGTTTTCTTCATATTTCTTAGAACTTTAACTTCAGCGTAGACAACTTCAGTGTCAGAATTACCTGAAAACAGACATGAAATGTGTTTACGTATCTCAGGGGACATCATGTATCCTTTTAACATCTTTTAATAATTCTCATTTGTTATATATCTTATAATGTAAGAAATTCTATAGACATGAAAGAACATCTTTACTCACACTCATTAACTGTCATGGGTCTCACGGGTTTATTTTGAAGTTTTCTTATACCAACATACAGGGTCACAAGGAGGAGAGTGATAACACCAGCTATCACAGCCACAGTCACAACAGGGAATGGAGAAATAAAATCTAAAAAAACATATCAAACTAAATTAGATATCAAGACGTGTTAATCTTAATGTTGGCAAAATTTCTACCTAAATATTAGAATGTGTTGAGTGTACAGTGATATCTACGGTGAAAGTGGGTGTGAAGTTATTTTTGAAAGCTTAAATATGCTTTTCCAGAGAGTGAAACATTAAACATTTTTATAAATATCAGTGAAATATAGCAAAATAAAAACACTAATATCTTAAATATTTTACCTTTACAGTCCGTGAGCAGAATAATTGTTTCACGTCTGCTGACCTTGTTCCACACCTGACATGTCAGGTTTCCTGTCTGCTGGCCATATAAACAGATGGTCACATTTGAAACACTGACATTGTCTTGTTTATCTGTGCTCTCAACCACTGACGGTGTATTTAATGGACAGTTCACTGGAGTGATGTGGATACTGGTATTTATCAGCAACTGATCGTTCAAACTCAAACTGAACTCTACTCCTTCTCCTTCAGAGGAGCAGCTGATCTTCATCAGTTCTGGTGACAAACATCTGTTAGGTACAGCTGGTTGTGACACTGGAGCTGAAAGACAAATACACACTCAAATAAATACTAAATACTGTATGTTGTGTGGTGTGTGTCACTCCAAATTATAAAGTTGGCAAATGGTCAGTATTATAGGGTACATATAAACAAATAAAAATTGGGGGATTTTATTTTCTACTGTATCATTAAAATATTCATAGATTCCAGATTGTCAGTGCATCGACAAATGCGGGTCGATTATAGAAAAAAATTAAGTATAAACAACATGCAGAAACACCTGAGTTCCTTTACGATGCACTAAGGCATAAGTGCTCTGATGAGGAAACATGTAAATCATTATTTAGGACTTTATCAATTAGAGACCACTACAAAAATTTTAAGTTGTCAAATTTAAATTTTTGTTTTATTCAGCATAACTCCTAATTTTTAAATATAAATATTTTCATTTTGGACATCTATTTGTAGAAAATATAAAATGATCTAATCACCAGAACAGGTCCAGAGTTTTCAGACTTCAAACCTTTACCTTAGGAAATGTTCAGAAATCAATATTTTCTGGAATAACTCTGATTTGCAATCACAGCTGTCATGCAGTGGGCTCTTTATTTTCCTGTCTTTATCGTTTCCATCCCAACAACACTAAAAACATACTTTGACAACTAATATATATTCAACATCTTTAAAATCTTTCTAGGAAAGTGAAAATATTATATTATTATTGACAAAATATATAAAAAAGATAGATCAGATAAGGACTTGCTCAAGTGGGACTGTTGGGTTTATTATATAGTTCTGTATATATTTATATTTCATAAGGTCTCATTCATTTATAAGAAACTAAAAATGGTGTACTTTTACTAGAAGAAATGTTCTGGTCTTTTTTAGTAGTACCATCATGTTTATTATACAAACAGTTTTGACCTACCTTGTATTTGTAGCTGAACAGTGAGTTTATTTAATAAAGTACCATCAGATCTATATAATTCCAATGTGTAGTTTCCAGAGTGTCTCTTCTCTGCTTTACAGAGGTTAAACACTCCACTGTTGGGTACTTTAGTCTGATTCTGACCGTATAATTTTACATATTCTCCTTTCAGAAACACTGTCAGATTTTTGACTTTTAAAATCAGATCTGTTTTGTCCTTCGCCAGTGTCATTTCCGTATCTGTATTTGGCAGATGGAAGCACAGTGGCTGTCCTGGTGCTAAGAAATACTGGCGACCTTCAGTAAGTTCAGAGAACATGCAATCAGTAGACCCTACAAAAAAAAAACAATTAAAAAGTATAAAATTTAGTCCAAAATATGTATGTCAAGCATTTCATTTCAGGAGGAAATATAAATAGTAATAGTAATAATAAAACGTAATATAAATGGTACATTGACGTTTAGCAGACATTCTGAATTCATTGTTTTGTACCAATTATTTTTTTATTGTTAATTCCTGCAACTAAATGTACCTCTTGCCAAAACTGTTGATGCCACGGCAGTGATGATCACGTAGATGGAAATCATTGTTTGCCTGTGGTAACACATATGCAATACGACATTTGAAATAATAAATAAAATGGATTTTTTGAGTTTTTAAAGGAACTCATGTAGATGTTATTTTGACATTGTAATAAAAATGAACAATGAGGAGCACGTACAGGTTGGAAACTGTCAAACCATAAAAAGCCAAATATTGCCACTAATAGAGACTAGACTACAGTAATATTTTTTACCTTACTTTAATTAGTCAATTGAAATTAAATTACTTGTCCGTAACTCACGTCATTTACAATCTTGCGATGTAGTCCTCGTTCTTTCAGGATGACCAAAGAATTTTCCACTGACAGACGCTCGTCTTCTTGTCGTATTGCTGTGTGATACGAGTCAAGGAAGTGGTTGTTGTATTGTTGCCCACAACTTGGCAGTAAAATAAGATTCTTGACTTTTGTGGTTGTAAACATGTTAAGTGTGCTAAACATGGAAACACTCAAATAAGGACATATATAGACATGAATCATGGTTGAATGGAAACATTTTCTACTTTAGTCTTTTTGTGCTTTTTGTGACATTTTCTAGTCATTACATGGGTTGAATATTTTTTTTGTACATTGACTTACAACAAATGGAAAGATTTAAACAGAATGTGACTATAATCTTTGATCTCTTTTTTGTAAAAGGAGTATTGGGTTATCAGCCTCAACAAGTAAAAAATAAATACATAGAAAATTTGTTTAATTCAGTTACACAGAGCTGCATTAAAATACATGGTCACAAAAGCAAAAGTACAATATTTATTAAAACATAATAAATATAACTGAACATGAGTCAGAATGAGAAAATAAGATGTTCAATGAGTGTTTTACCAGTTTTTTTTTTCAGCAGTTGCACTTGGACTTTTTATTGACCCTCTATCGATCAGAGAAGTCTAAACAACAGTCTTGGTTTTAACGAGAGACTGTTTTGTGTGATCCTTTGCATTATGCTAATCTACTGACTTTGTCAGAGGCAAATCAATGGATTTGGCTTTATTCCTAAATACATTGTTATTGGCCTTCTGTAACTAACAACTGTTGAAAACATAGCTCCTCTTTTCACAGCACAGAAAGCAAAAAGCACACTAATAAAAGTCTTTGTGTAAGTCTCTATTTTAGCTGTAGATGTATATAGCTTATTGAAATGAATGTTTGATCCTTAACATCTTTTAAACCAGTACTTTTCCTGTTTTTAATGTAGAACATACTTATAAGGGAAGAATAAAGGATGCACCGAGTTTAAAACAAGAACTGACAACAATTTCAGCAAAGGACACATGAAGAACTAGACACTTCCTGTTTCTCTCTGCAACATACAGACAAGGTATTTATCAAAAAAAACAGACACTATATATTACCTAGAAACATCTGCACCACTGACCTGTCTTGCATGCAACAGAGGTAATATAAATTTAAACACTGCGTGAGACCGGCAGTTACAAACCACAGCTTTTCACTTTGTACGTTGCAGCTATAGCCACAGGTCTACATTAGAAACTTTCACAGGCCCAGCACAAACTTTGCTGTATAATAATCTTGCTATAGATTGCATTCAACTTTACATAAAAGCAAACTGATCTTTAAGATCTTAATTTGTTTATAAAAACGTAATAATACTTGTTTTTGCAGTTTTACCTTACCAAACAGGTTGTGTGTATCACTTTTTGACTTTTCTTGTAGCTCATTTTATTCTGAGTAGTTCAGATTTTGGGTTCAAGGGGCAGCTCCCTTTCTCTAGTTTACATTTTTTCAATCAGGGCTCTGCAAAATTCAGCAACACAGTCTCAATACCTAAGAGTAACCTGTACAACCTTAAAAAGATTTTTAATTTGTTTGTCTTTGTGCGGTCAGGACACACTTTAGCCTTGCTGTGATTGGTTCAGTTCCCCACCTCCTCCAGTCATATGTCAAGGTGTCCTTGGACAAGACACTGAACCCCAAGTTGCCCCCAGTGTGTCAGGTCAGCTGCATAACAGGTCTGCCATCTGTGCATGGGTTTGTGTGTGTGTGTGTGTGTGTGTGAGAATGGGTGAATTTAGAAGCAGAGCAAAGCACTTTGAGTACCAGTCTAGGTAGACTGGTACATAGGTGTATAAGTGCAGATCATTCACTATTTAACCTACCTCCAGACCAGCTGATCATCTTCACAGGCCTGGATTATAAATGTAGATCAAAAGGGTATTTGTGACGCCTGTGCTCGGCAATCCATTATTCAATTCAGCTTTATTTGTAAAGCGCCAAATGACAACGTAAGTCATGTCAAGGCACTTAAATAGATTGACACTTTATTCATCCCCATGGGTGAATTCACACGGGGGGGTGTAAGGTTTAAGGCCTTACACATTCTATAAATATATACAGAATAATATAGAAAACCCAACAGTCGCACTTAAGCAAGTACTTTATGTATCACCCCACAACAGCACTTCTTAAACATTCCGCTACTGGGCTCCTGGGTCCGTCCACTAGCTATCCACCTGTGGCTCAGTTGGTTTGATCTGGTTTGCTGTTCTTTACTTTACTTTACTTTACTTTACTTTGCTTGGCAGACGCTTTTATCCAAAGCGACTTACAGGGAGCTAGCGCTGGGTGTCTGGCTCAGGGACACACCTGGTGGGGAATGGATTAGGAGTCAGACGGGGTTCGAACCCACAACCTTCTGCATCCCAGTCTGCCGCCTAACCCATTGAGCTACCAGGCCGCTGTTCTGGTCACTCCCTCCGACAGCAAAAATCATTTCTTTACACACTGATCACATGCGCATCTCTTTCCAAACAAATCTCTTTCCACACAAAATAAAACACTTTCCACTCTAACACCCCTGATGATCTGGCCGTCCACTACAATACCAACCTCTACTCAAACTCAAGCCAGTCAGTCTCCTTTTCCCACTCAGCAAAATGGTTTACACCCACTGCAATCTCTGAAGCAGAGTATCTGCCTCCCTCTCTGCACACAAATCATGTTTCATGTTTCACGCTCCCCTTCATAACTGACAACTAAAACCTCACACATTTCCTGTCACTGCTGATGTGCCCAGAGCTCAGTACTGGGTGCCCTTCTATTTATTATCTATCTCTAGCTCTATATCTCCTCCAAACCCCATTCCACCTACTTGCCTTTTTGACTGTCTCTTGGAGAGTATATTATGTTAAAAAAACAGAGTGACCCTAAGTGAAAACATAAATCAAAGTGATGCAAAAGACAAAGAGAAGGTTGAACTCTTTCAGCACCAAGGAGAGACAGAAAATGTGATGGTTTCATTTCTTCTGACCCAGGAAATTTGATTTTGAATGAAGCACCACGGAGAGAGCTAATGAGAGAGTTTCCACATTGCTGAACATGACATGACACATAGCATGCGTGTGTAAGTGTAATTTCTTCCTCTGTCTGATGTCTGTCAGGCTGACGATCACGGTCGCCAATTTGTTTCGAATAATTGTGTAGCCCTACTCTAATTGATCATGTGATTTACTATCAAAAAGAAGCTTCCCTCTTAGCTATTGCACACTTGACTTTAATAAGGAATAACAAAAATGTTCTCCCTGTGCTCTGTTCAATTAACCTGCAATCAGCTCAACTCCACTAACCTGTTCTCCTCCCTTCAAAAGCAGGTCTGCCAGCTCCATTCCCATGCCAAATTGTCTGCCTACCTGACTCCAGATCAATGACCTCTGTGAATGAACTTGCCCTTTGGAACTGACTAATGATGGAGAAACCAAAGGTTTCTGAACCACTGAAGCAATATGAAGCAATTGTGTTAAAAGGGTTCAGTGTTTCAAAGCATTTGACATATTTAGAAAAGTCACCATCAGCTGGTCAAATGCGTGACATTGCATTTCAATGGGTGAAATAAATCTGAGACCAAGATAAAATATAATTTAGAATAAAGCATCTATAGGCTGCTCTTAGTGTAATTTTGATTTCTATAAGCTGTTTTATAAAATCTGATTACTTTAAAAAAGGCTCTAAATAAGTAGGTTCATTCACAGTATTTCGTGGTATAATATCCCTTTGAAAATGTTGATTCTTTAAGGATTCTGACAAACTGTGGAATGTACTCCTTTATGAGTACTGTATTTATTATGTAAGACTGAATAGTTGTTCAGAACAGTACTTATGTATTGCACCTTGGTTATTTCATTCTATCTTAATCTTCCTCAATTACATCTCTGACAACTTACACCTTCCTCCATTCCACACACAAATAAAGGGGAATTCATTATAATAATAGTGTGATTGTATGTAATGCCATTGTCATCAGTTTATTTTTTTAATGATTTGACAGTTATTTCTGGTTACTAGTTACTAGATGCTTTTGGCCCCCTCTTGTGGTCAGTAACATATACTGCATAACTTGCAACTTTCCTTCAATTAGCTTTTTGGTACTGACTGCTTTTCCCATTACTATTAGGGATTCATGTAATCTAACAACCTTCATTGTTGTATCACTTTTGTACTACAAACCAGTTTACATGTGAACAGTCCCAACTTCCATTCTCAACCCCCCCCCAAGAAATATTTTCTACTTTATTCAGATGACTTTAATTATAGCCCTTCCACCGAAGCACACAGTCAGATGACACTTGTCCACATAAATTAACCTGCTGCCATTTGTTACCTGTTTTGAGAATATAAAAAGACTTAGACCGTTTCAAATTGTGGTAGGCGTACATGAAACCACTTTGTTGAAACTGAACCTGTGCAAAGTACAAGCAGGCACTACAAAAGGGACAAAGATAGAAATAATTACATCAATCTTTGCTCAAGGAGATGTAGGGAAATAATTATAGAAAAACAGAATTTAATAATTATAGAACAAAAGACTCCGGTGAGCAAACGTATTGGCAAAAGCTTATAGGTTTATTTAAGAAGTCTTACTTGGTGCAGAACAAAATAAGTCTTGCTTAAAATTGAATGATGTTTTTTCTGCTATGTCTTTAATCATTTCTGTATGTAAATAAGCTCATGTGAGACTTTGAGAAGCCCCGATTTGATGTTTAAGCAGAAAATTAGGGTATCATTTCTTTGAGTTAGATTTGCTTTTTCTTGCATGCTTCAGACAGAAGTAAAACAGATATTTAAAATCTATGACATCCTTAAATCATCAGATTAAACTAGGGCATCTTGCTTATGTCAAAAATCCTAATCCTAATTGTTTTGATCAATATTAAGAGGCTATTTTAGCACTCATCATGAATTTTGTGACATAAATAATTTTGTTTTTGAAGAGCACACATTTCTTTAGCAACTTTGTTTCAGCCACTTTTTCAGTTGAGGGTCAGGAAAGTCCATTTTGCATTTCGTCAATACTAGTTTAAAATAGGCATTCTAGCAGTAATCTGGCCGCTTCATTTAGGACTGTACTGAAATCTGTATAGATCAGCTTTATTTGCAGCAGACAATATAACCGAACAGTTTTCCAAATGTGACAGTGCCAGTGTGTTAACCTCCTAAGTCCTGAACTCTTTAATGCCATGCATTTTTAATTTGTCTTTGCAATTTGGGCTAATGTGTGTTAGTGAGCACTTCTCCTTTGCCGAGATAATCCATCCCACCTCACAGGTGTGACATGTCAAGGTGCTGATTAGAAAGCATGAATATTGCACAGGTGTGCCTTAGACTGCCCACAATAAAAGGCCACCCTGAAATGGACCTGACTGCAGTCCGTCATTGTAACCGACTCGAGTGGGCAAACACTTACATTCGATGGCGTTTGGGACGTTGAGGGGGCGTTTTGTTCACAGATGAGTCCCGGTTTTATTGATTCATTACCCAACATTAAAAAAAACTGTTTCTTTTTAAAATACGCTGCCTACTGGTACAACTAGGTACTAAACATACTCATCTTCAGAATTCTATTTTAAGTTAGTTATTGTTAGTTATTAGTTAGTTATTAGTTAATCTTATGACTAAATTATTCAAGGCAATTTCAATCAAATTTCACAATGATCCCTATAGCTATCAATTATAGTAACAACTATAAATAAAAAAAAAATTATTCTCTGATGTGATAAGGTGAGGTTTAGGCATAGGTCAAGGCTAAGTTAAAGGAGAACATTTTCACTTCCTCACTAAAAACATTCCCTGTATGTGAAAACTAAAGTAGGTAGATTTTTATCTGTGTTGGGGCTGTGTAGACTTGACTCTAACATCTGAGTAGATAATTTCATCTTCAGTGTTATCTGAAATAAAAAAAACAGATTTAAAATCTATCAGACAAAATTGATCTATGACATTTTATGTTCTGTGGTTAATAAAATAGTTTGCAAAATTACGTTGAGGAGTGTCAAGTATACTGTGCATGTTTTTTGTCATAATTCAGCAAACAAATTGTAGAATGTGTTCTCAGAAAGCAGAAATTCGATGCAGAATGGGGTCTGGGTGAATGCATTTCTCTTACCTTCAGTAACAGTCACAGGTCCTGTTTTTTGACTAAAATATTTCATACAGAGAAACAGCGCCAAATGCAGGAGTACAGTGGAAACAGGGTTATTTTAAGGCAAATTTTAATTAGAGAATATATTTAAATACATTACCTCCACAGCTTGCAAGGTGAACAACCTCTGCTTCTCCACTGACATTGTTTTGGACTTGACACTTTAAGTTTCCTGTGCGCTGGCCGTGTAAGCTGATGGTAACATTTGAAGACTTGCATGTGTCTTGTTCATCGGTACTCCCAGGTCTGGTCTGTATCAACATGTTGTTGTCCAAACTCAAAGTAAACTCTACTCCGTCTCCCTCAGAGGAGCAGCTGACCTCCATCTGTTCTGATGACAAACACGACTGGGACACAGCTGGTTGTGACACTGGAGCTGCAGAAGTTACATACACAGACAAAACAAAATGCAATGCTAAATTTGCAACAAGATCTGTAAATTACACTCAGTATATATGTGTTTCAGTTCCTAGAATGGGGGACCAAACCCATTCTGCTTATTTTAGTATATTTTCGCCAGTCTACAGGCTATTTGTATAAAACTTAGCCAGGATTTGTTTTTGTATAGAATGAGAGATTTGCATATATACCCCCACTCTTTACCCAAAGGCTTTTGGTCCCATAGACTCTCATTATAGTAACATATTTTTTATATACTGTAATTCTGATAATTATAATATTTTTCTGATGAATACCTAATAAAGGGTTTTCAAAGCGTTTCAAAATACAGGGAAAACTGGTTTTAGGTCTGATGATACCTCTAAACCACATAGGACAGCAGAGCTCACACAAAGTTACATACGTGTGAAAAACTATTTCATTCCTGAATTCTTAAATGTTTCTGATCATCAAACACATTTAACTATAAGTGTGACAAACATGCAAAAGAATAAGAAATCAGGAAGGGGGCAAATAGTTTTTCACACCACTGTATATAATAAAAGCTCAACACAATGAAAATATTGTTGGCATTGGTAAAGTGAGCAGTAAATATCTGAGAAGTATATTACAGTAGTAAAGATTCATTTGAAACCGGGGACCAGGCAATGCATTCTTGTCAGGCACATAGGGGCCCTGCAGCTCATAGAAGGAGCAGTAATAAAGAAGAAGAATCCCCTTTATTGTCATTGAATAAATATTTTACATGTTACAACTAAATTTATTCTCTGCATTTGACCCATTCTCCCTTGGGGCTAGCAGGGAGGAGCCACAGATGGGCTGGGTGCCGCAGCTGGGTATCAATCCTGCTATCTCTGCATTCCAGCCCTCTAACTTAACCACTGAGCTACCTGATCTCATATCTCCAGAAAAGTCAAGGTAGTGTGCCTTAAACATTTTATTACACATTTTGGGACGGTTTTGGTTCCACAGGGTAAAAAGTGGAAGTTGTTAGAATAATCACTTATAGCTCCGGAAATAATAATGCATCAAAATCAGTATTTTTGCACCTAATTTTTGGGAAATATTCCATATTTTGTGTTTTAAGTGTTAAAGAAATAATACACCATATATCTATGGTTAGGTCTGATGTTGTTGAAATGATTTGATCCAGTGAAAGTGAAAAAAAAACATTTATTTTTACATTATGACACTTTTATGAGAGGGTGACTGCCCTTAAGGTTAGGATAGCTAATAATATTTTCATTAAATAGAGAAGGGATAGTTTTGCAAATAAACAAATTTAAAAACTTGCACCTTATTATGTCAACATTAAATGTTCTACAAAATATGTGGTAACATTATTCTATTTAAATAAATAAGGTATAAAAGTAATTAAAAACTGTATTATTCATCATGTTGTAAATTTACCGTTTGCAAAGATACAATTATGAGACTTCAGATAAACAATTTATTTTGTATTTTTAAGAATTAAGCCTCTTATTTTACAATGTATGCATGTATAGAAAATACATCTAAATTGTGGATCATTTTTCCTATTTTGTTATAAGCTATTTTATGAACCTAGATTGATCTTAAACATTAATATTAAAAGATTTTTAAATTTTAAAAGATTTAAATTTTTAAATCTCACCTTGTATTTCCAGATGGAAGTTGTACGTGTGAAGTGATGTACCGTTATGACCAAATGTTTCCAGTTTATATTCTCCAGAGTCCTTCTTTGTTGCATTACTGAGCTTAAATGTTCCATTTATGAAGAGTTTATTGGATTTATTATCTGTGTTTACTACTGTGTTATTGGTTACATATAAAATGATATCAGTACTATTACTATTTGTTTTTTTTGCCTTTATTTTTGGACTATTGGGCAGGTAAAAAATCAACGGCGCCCCAAGTTTTCCAACACACAGCTGAGGTCCAGGAGGTTCCGATAAATTACATTCATAAGTTTCTGATAGGAAAAAGGAAATACTATCAAAACATTTTATTAACATGTATGCAGCATGCAACTGCTGTATCAAAAGGGTAATAAGAACTAATATGATTTATATTCAGATGTCAGGGAATAAGTCTATAAACCACTGTACATGCCTGTTTTCTGTGCTTCTCTTTAGCAACTATTCAAAGACGCAGCTTTGTGCTGCATGTCTGTTCCCTGTTTCTACTTATTTACAATCAACATAATTTTAATTACGCAGTTCTTGACATTATTGTTATTTACAGGAGCAAATAATTGATTAAAATAATAAAATGTCATATATTAGCTGTAGTACTACATCAACAAATCATTCACCAAAACTGTTAACTACAAAGTTTGTGACCATACCTTTTGCCAGAGCTGCCATTGGCAGAGTTGTGAAGAACATAATTTTGTAGAACATAATCATTTTCTGTTAGAACATAATAAAATTATTGTAAAAACTATTTCTTAATTCTACAGCCAAACAAAAAAAATATTTCTATTTTATATATACACTTTAAATAATACTTTTATAAAAGTAAATAAATAAACAAGCTGCTCACCGCTTTGCAATAGGATGTCTTCTTTGTGGCTTCTGGTCTGACCTGTGAATTTTCCACTGACAGCTCGGCGGTATAGTTTTTTTTTTTTTTTAATCTTGTGTGAAGAGAATTGAGGAAGCTGTGTTTCATTGACATGAAACATAAAGTCAAAGTATACAGAAACAGACTAGCTGTGGTCATCAGTCATCGCTTTGGAAGTAAGGAAACAGAATGCAGAGAGAGAGACTGACATTTATGTATTTCTGTACGATGTAGGTGTGGTAGAAGATGGGAGAGAGTTTTAATAAATCTGCAATGTAGATACTTCATAATATATGATGATTGTATTATCACTGTCTGCCGACCATTAACATTTACATGTGATTGTATCATTTTCTCTCTTTTTACAAATGAGATTATAATTTTTGTGAATTATCAATACATTTGGCCACACAGCCTATGCTGTATAATATTTATTCAAATGTAGGAAGTATTTCATATTTTGTACTAGTGGTGTGTTGCTACAGTTTAGCAGCTCGTTATTACTGTTTATAGTATACTTTATATGAGTAATTTCAAATTCAATTACTCATTTATTTAATGACTTCATCTTCACTCTGCTTCGAAATTTGTGAAGAAAATTAAGAACTTAATAAAATGTATTATTGACTCCTTAATATTTATGTTAGCAATACCTAAAATTGCTTTTTTAAAAAAGAGTTTTTAAAATTAACGTTTGTCTCTGTTAGTTTCGATCCTGTCAGTATGTAGTGTGTGATGTGCAGTTTTAGCTCTATTCCTCCACTTGACGTGCTTATCTGAAACTCAAACCCGTAGCCACATGTTATTTATAACCAAAGAGCTGTATATTGTTTACCACAATGTACATTTCTAAAATTGTTAAAGGAAATAACCTCATGAGTTACAGCTTCTGTTTGAAATCACACTGTTGTCTGTTCTCAGACCATAGTGACATATCACAATTTAAATGTTTAATAAACAAAAATACAAACATCCCGAAGAGCTGTAATAATGGCAGACATGGCTTTATGTTAAATATCACTATGATTAATAATATGTCATGTGTCGTGTCACCTTGTCTTTGTTTTAAACATTAACACACACATAATAATAAATTAGGAAGAAGAACAACAGTAATCACTGATTATAATGATAATAGATACTTTACTCCCACATCCTCTTGTTTGAACATTTGCTCAGAATTAAAATGTGTGCAATACATATACAGTACTTGATGTACTGTAGTACTTTAGTGGTGATTAATGGCAGTCTAGCAGTTTATTGATACTGTGTTATTATTTGGTGGGGTCCTGTAAGTCCTAGTCCACTTTTTTACCAGCTGGATATGAAGTCACTGTGATGCAGAGGCAATAAACTCACCACAGATAGGTTTGATAGATAGGCATGGATGTGGTTTCTGAACAGAACATGTGTCTATAACTGGAAGATGAACACAGTTCAGTTTGAAAGACAAGTATTGACTGCATTATTATTATTATGCTTATCTAGATAACTCCAACCATGATGTGGTGAACTCCCACTACTGCTGGGTGAGAGAAGTCTTTTCCACCAGTCCACTAAATATTCAATAAAGGATCTCATCATAGGCACTATGTCCACTAGTTTAAGCATAGTGAGGCAGATTTAACAGTTATATCACTTCACGGTTTCCTCTACAGTGCAGAACATAGTGATCGTTCACTCTGACCTCTCTTCTACTCGAGTTTGTGGCGTCCTAGTATCAGTGTCTTAGTGAAACTGGGTTATAGTTATATGGTCTAAAGTTAGAACAGTCAACACAATAAACACTAAGAAACTTCATGCTAGATTTGACCTCTCACCTCAGCTGAGGTCCTGTATCCTAGCTGTCAGGGTTGACACTAATGTTTCCAGTATTATAAACCTGATGTGCTTTTGAAATGTCATTTTCCGTCAACTTCTTTTTTGACCTTGAATTGATGGTTTGATTGGAAACCAGGAGAAAGAGCACAATATGTAACATATGTATGTTTATTTTTAAGATATTTTAAATCACTGCAGAATAACACAACACATGCAAATACAACTCGAATAAAATAAACCTTGGGGTGGACCAGTTTCTGTCTCAGGGTGCTGCCTGGTTGAATCGAATAAGGATGTTGTGTTTGTTGAAAATGCTCCTGGGCTTTTCAGACACCCCTAATACATAAGGAATGACACTTTTACATTTGTTCGTGTCCCTGTCAGCTGTAGCTGTGCTCTTATTAGATCTACTCCCAGGAAAAAGCCCAGTTAGAAAATCCACATGTTTTGAGGGACATAAGTAATTTTGGCTCCTTCTGTTGGTCAGAAATCCTTACTGCATTGGTTGATTTTTATAAGTAGCTGCAAGAACAGCGTGTGTCCTGTAGATGTCACCGCTGAGTTTTATTTATTTTTATTGTGTGTATATACAGTGTTGTGAAAAATTATTTGTGTGAGGATGGGGGTGGAGTCAGGACATAAATGCACACTAACTTAGGGAGGTAATAGAACAAGGAATTTAATAAACATGAAAGCATACAAGAGGAAATAAGATAATTACATAGAACAGTAACAAACAAACTAACTAAAACCCATGGGGAACCAGGAACAGACTAAATGCAGAAATAACGGAACCAGACGGATAAATGACAATACAATAACCATGAATACAAAACTTAGTCCAAACCAAAACTTACTATGCCAAACAAAGTCCAAGGGAATACAGATAACCCGACCAAAGAATACCCAGAGTAGCAGGTGCATAAACAGGAACACAGAACTAAGCAACACAGGCATTGAATGGCAGAAGACAGTAGGACACACAGAGAATGCAGAGTGATGATCTGACAAAGGATCACTGAAGGAGCAGGGTTCATATGATGTGGACCAGGTTGGTTGCTTGGAGACAGCTGAAACAGATGAGGTTGATTAGAGCATGGGTCAGAGTTAACCAGAGTGCTGGGAGTTGTAGTCCATGAAACCAGGAAGTCCAGAGGGTAACAAGGGGATGATGGGTAATGTAGTTTAAATACAAGCAGAACACCAAAGAAAACAGGAAATTGAACCAGCTAAGACTGAAACCAATCAAACAGAAGTACCGAAAGCCAAAATCACATAAAACCTCAACTTAAAGCTGACAACTGTGACAAGTTTCTTCATGAATGTTTTTCTTCACAATGTTTTCCCCACCAAAAAAAACATGTTTGTGTTCATTTGGAAAATACAAGTAAATTTGTTTTCACAAAGACAATGAACTCTGATCACATTTTAATTTAGAAAAGATTTAATAAAATTAGCTGGTGCTTGATAATTTAGGGTACATCATGTTGCACAGCGAGTTGGGGCTGGTTTTCTTCATCTGTTTTTAGTTCGTCATCTGTGTTTATAACATGAGCATCAGAGTTACCTGAAAAATACATGAAAAGTGTTTTTAGTCAAGCTATCACAGTAAATGTTTCTCCTTTTTAGTAGTTTCTAAGCAACTGTTTGTAGAACTAAATATAGAACGGCATTTTAATAATCTATACAACTTATATTAGATATATATATTTTTACTTACACTCATCAACTGTTGCAGGTCTTGGTTTGTCGTGAAGTTCTTTTATACCAAGACAAAGAGTCACCAGGACAAGGAGGGTGACAACAACAGCTATGACAGTCACAGTCACGACAGGGAATGGAGACATAACCTCTAAAACAACAAAAATGTCAAATGAAATTAGAGTTTACACGTTAGCATTGAAAAGATGTTTCATAAAAAGTCATAACAGTGAGACAGTTTGATGTCACCCATCCACCAGTGTGGTAAAAAATATTTAATTAGTCTACAAATCTGGTTCTAGTAAATAAAAGGACCAATCATTTAAATTTAAATGTATGAAATGTACCTTTACAGTCTGCCAGATGAATTGTTGTTTCATGTCTGCTGACCTTGTTCCACACCGCACACGTCAGGTTACCTGTCTGCTGATGGTGTAAACCGATGGTAACAGCCAGTGACTGGATGTTTCCTGCCTGCTGACTCTGGTCTGTCACATGTACCAATATTTGATTGTCCAACCTCAAACTGAACTCTACTCCATCACTGTCTGTGGAGCAGCTGACCTTCATCTGTTCCTGTGAGAAACATGCCTGGGACACAACTGGTTCTGATACTTGAGCTGAAAGACATAAATCCAAATATACTAAAGTATATAACATCAGTGATTACCATTATTTAAATAACCCAAAAAGGAAGGAAATATGTGTTTAATTTATTATTTCTAAACAGGTTTTCCAAAGGCATTAAATGTATTACCAGGAAGAACAAAGAAATAATTGATCAAACACTGATTTCCTTACTTTTTGTGCTAAGCTGATTCAACACCATATGTATTATATACATTTTTTTACCTTGTATTTCTAGTTGAACATTCACTTTTTTGAGTAAAGTACCATTAGAGTCATATTCTTCCAGCGTGTAATCACCACAGTGTTTCTTCTTTGCATAACCAAGGTTGAGAGTTCCACTGGTGAGGAGTTCAGACCGATTGTAGGAATCTGCATATTTTTCATCCAGAGTCACTGTGTTGTTTTTGATTTTTCTTAAAATACGATATTTGTTGTCCTTTATCAGCCTGAACTCTGTATTTGTCCTATTTGGGAGATGAAAAAGCAGCGGCTGTCCTACCACACCGAAACACTGCCGACTTCCAGTAGACTCTAAGAAATTGCATTCAATAGGTCCTAAAAATAAAATAATAAATAAAAAAACAAATCAGAAACAGTTATTTGTTTCCACAAATAATTCTGTAGAAGGTTTCAACATAATTTTGTGCCCTAGGTTGGGGTAAAAGTGAATGATTTATTTTAAATGTTAAATTAGTTCTTGTTTATTTTGAACATCAGCGATGCAATTACAAACTTTTCTGCTTTAAATATTGAATCATTAGGTACTGTCCATACACCAGACTGTTAACTATACCAACATTCTTGTTCACTGAAATGTACCTTTTGCCAGAGCTGCTGCTGTGAGGAAGCTGATGATCCTGTACATGAAAATCATTGTTTTTCTGCTGTAACACATAAATCAAATGTCACATTTTATGTATTATTAACTATAAGTTAACTACTTACAATAAAACTTTAACTCACCACATTTTCTATGAGGCTGTGTACAAACAACCTAAATTTTCCTCTGACAGATGGTCGGTTATGCTTGTGTCTTTTTATCATCCGGCTGTGTGACAAAAATCAAGGAAGTGATCGTCATATTGTTGGTAACCCTGACGACACCGTGTGTGGTTAGTGAAATGGTAGATTTTTGTGTAAATGTCAATATGAAAACTGCTGTTTAGTCTTATAAATTCAAATTGGTTATTAATTCCCTGTCAGTGGTAGATTTCCTCTAATTTTGAATAAGCAACATAGAATGGAAATATTCTAATAGTGTAATTGTATTTAGTTACTTTCAGCTCTGTGTTTAAATGTTGAACTTTTGTTCTTAGAGTAAAAGCTGCAGGGTGCAGTCAATATAAAAACTATTAATCATGTTGTAAACCTGTGTGACACATGATGTAGATACATTTCGTCTTTTGAGTAAACTTTATTAATTATAGATCATTATGAAACCATGTCCTACATAATACTTAGACACCACTGCATCACCAACCATTCTCACATGCAACACAATTAATGTAAAATTAACCATGAGTCAAACTGGTAGTTAAAACCACAATTTATTTTTTTCTTTCCTTCACTGTGGCAACCACACGTCTGCATTTAAAACTCCTACCAGCCCCAAAGAAACGCTAAGGTTACGCTGTAACCCCAGTCCTCAGAGTAAACCGAATGTCTCTCTACCCTGTCACATGTTCCATACGTCTGGGATATGACCTTTCATGTCGAAGCGCTTGGAGTTAAGACAAACTTTTTTGCTCACGCCTCCTCCTTGATGTACATGGCTTCCTCAGAGACTCGAACCCGACCATTAAGTGAGAGGGGGACATAACTTAAACTGGTAGTTTACATTAAACACTACTATGAAGCTGACTGGAGGTTTTAAAGAGTTGTTTTTGAATATAAATAAGTAAATAATTATTTCAAACTTTCCCATTTTTAGTTAAAGACTAAAAAATGTGTTTGGTGTTTGGCTGACCAGGAAGTCCTTGAATCTAACTTTACTCTTCCATATTCTCCCTCACACCTCACTGAGAATGTCTTATATTGTTTACTATCACATTGTTTTTTGAGTAGATTAAATTCAACTGCAGCTTTTGATTTGGACTAAAAAGTGAAGTCATCCCACTAGTTAGGTTACAGCCATTTATGCTACATTCAACCAGACAAATAATTAATTAAAGAAAATATTAGCTAATTAAAATAAGAATATCTGTAGCCACAGATCCATGTAAATATATTTGTTCACATTTTATAATGTTTCACATATTGCAAATATTTCAGACATCTCCTATAACTACTTGTTACTGTATTTAAAGTCCAGTAGCGTATTTAGCTCCAACCACTATACTGATCAGTATTTGCAGCTCATATTTGATTGTTTTTGTCTTTTTTGTACTGTTGCTTATGAGCTGAATTCTGCATCTTATTCCATCACACAGACAAACGTGTTTTTTTTAAATGTTCAGTATCACTGTGTTTTGATACTGTTACTGATGTTCTGTGATACTTAGTTGTAACTAAACAATGTAGCTCCACTTTCATACATAAAACAGATGTTATCTTCTATCTATATTTATTTAAACATCTTTCTCACCACAACTGCTGATATTTTGAAACTATGTAAAACCCTGTATACAACAGACAGACATCAGAGGAAGTAATCATCATCATGGAGCCAAATACAAAGCAGTAGCCAGTGATAATGAGAAGCAACAGCAATAGAGATTATTTATTCATTAATCGTTCATTTATTCGTGTTTTGTTGTATACAAAAAACTAATAAGACTCAGACGTCATTGTGACATCAGTCATCACAGTCAGTGAAAAGAAGTCTCTAGTAGAGCTGGAGAACACAAGCAAATATTAGAACAAATTATTAAATTATTATTAACTCCTACTTTATTAATCCCATTTGGGAAATTCTTGATACAATTCTTATGTTGTTAGATTGTCCATCTGTAAATGATACAGCTCAAAAGATCAAAAAAATTTCTGGCGAGTTTAAAACTGTCCCTCACTACCTTAGCAGTGGGGGTTTGCCTTCGGTGTATCTGTTTTGTGGTGAAAGTCTGTGTGGTTTTCCTCCTCTGATTGCAGTTTGCTTTGCTTCAGACCGATGTATTTTTTTCTTCTTGTGCTGCACTAAAGACTGTTTGGAGCGTAGTTGCACATAACTTAGTCACTGCTTCTGCAGGTAGAAACATCTTACACCAGTAAATATTACTAATTATGGCTGATTGTTAAATGTCCCAGTGAAATTACTATGCACCAGACATTACGAAATTATTTTTTCTAACTAGATAGTTTTATATATTTTAATGTCAGATGTGTCCTGTAGCATTCAGTGGAGTCTATGACTGAAGGTGCTTTTCGGCTCAGCCGCCACACTGTGGAGCTACAGAACATAGACCACCTGAAACATGGTGTTGCAAACTCTGAAGGATCTGAGTCTCCTTAGGAAGTCTGAGCAGTTCTCTTCTCATTTGGTCCTCAGTGATGGTGAAGGCTGGTACCAGAGTGTCAGAGGTGTGATCAGGAGTGAGTTGGGGCTCTAGCAAGTGCCATGGTGCGGGAAGTAGAAAGGTAGAGAGTGGAGTCACAGCCTGTAGGAGGTTTGAGAAACGTTGGCATAGGCAGGCAGAGAGGTGTTGTGTGTATCGTGGGTCATGTTGGACATGAGACATTGTCAAATCTGTTTTAGAACTGGTTGAGTTCACTGGCTCTTTCAACGTCTCCATCCGTCACCTGGCAGGTGGACTTGAAGCCATGTCGCTGGTGATGTTTTGCTGCAGCTTAAGCTCCAGCTTTCTCCTGTAGCTGTCTCTTCCTTCCTTTGGCTTCACAGACAGATGTCTTTGTGCATCTCTACATAGTGTAATGTTTGTTAAATGAACGTTGGCTCTGAGTTACCCAGCCTATCCACCATACCAGGTGTGTTCCTGAGCGAGACACTTTACTTTGCTTGGCAGACGCTTTTATCCAAAGCAACTTACAGGGAGTTAGTGCTGGGTGTCTGGCTCAGGGACACACCTGATAGGGGAAAGATTAGGAATCAGATGGCATTCAAACCTGCGACCTTCTACATCCCAGTCTGACACTTAACCCATTGAGCTACCAGGCCCAGACACCCAGTGCTAGCTCCCTGTAAGTTGCTTTGGATAAAAGCATAACATGTAAAAATGTATCAATGACTAATACCGATAATGACCAATAGAGTGAATTCTTCTTCTTCTTCTTCTTCTAAATGATCACTACTCCTTACCACAACAACAATGTGTATCCTCTAGATGTCAGTCATGAGTTAACTATTCATTAATGAATTACTGACAAAGTAATTAAAGTAACAACAAACTAGTTTTTATTGGTAACCATCAAACAGAGTTATCCTCTTATATTCATTTTGTCTCTGTGCTGGTTCAGTTCAGTGAAACAAATAGGAAAGTGTATATTGATGTGTTTTGATAAGTGCTCTACAACCTTAAAAAGGAAATTAATAGAATTAACTTTCTACAATACTACATAATTACATGACAGAATATTAAATCACAAAATAGCTGGTTTTATGCAAAATCATTATAGTCTTTCCTGTGAGTTGGGCCTCAAATTTTCACTTCAGCGTAGGTAACTGCTTCCTCAGAGTTACCTGGAAAATATGAAAACAGTGTTTACATATCACATCATGGACATCATGTAATCTAAGCAGCTCTTGGTCTGCATACTGCAATGGAAATAAATAATTCAAAAATCTGTGGTGACCTGACTTATCAGAAAGAGGAAGACATGAAGGACCTTTACTTACAATCATTGATGGTCGTGGGTCTTGGTTTATTACGAAGTTTCTTTATACCAACATACAGAGCCACAGAGAGAAGAGCGATAACACCAACTATCACAACCACAGCAGCAACAGGAAATGAAGAAATCAAATCTAAAAAAACATTGATTAGATACATAGCATAGTTTTTGTAAATCATCAGTCCGTCATCAATTATAGAGGCGGGGGGGTCCTATATACTGTATAAGCATAATAAAGATGTGAGATGGTATTCTTTATCTAAAAGAAGAAGAAGAACCCAATTTATTTTATCATTGATACATTTGACCTTTGACATTTGACCCCTCCCCCCTTTGAGGGGAGCTAGCGCTGGGTGTCTCGCTCGGGGACACACCTGGTATGGGGGATGGGCTGGGTGCTACAGCTGGGAATTTATCCTGCTAGTCCTGCTAGCCACCGGGCCACCTACTACAGGAGTAGGCCAGTCCGATCCTACAGAGCCGCAGCCCTGCTTGTTTTCCAACCATCCCTGCATTTACAGCTTCTGATTGGCTGAACGCACCTGATCCAGGTAATGGACAGTTCCTGCTATTGTTCCACAGGTATAAGTGCGGGGAGGGTTGAAAAATGAGCAGGACTGCGGTTCTGTAGGACCGGGCTTTCCAGCCCTGAGTTTCTGGACTTGGTATTATTGCTTGTTTTTCATCTGAATGTTTAAACAATTTTGTTCAGCTTGTCCTTTTCTTTCTGGCTCATTAAGTTAGTTCACTGGCTCATGTTTTATCATGTTGGATCTAATCATATAGTACAAAATATAAACAAATTTAAAACATTTTATTTTACTGCAGATCTAATATATTCATAAGAAATTTTAAAATGTTGTAATTTTAATAAAAGAAATGTACCACCGTGATTATTATACACATCATATTATATCTATACACATACATACGTTTTTGACCTACCTTGTATTTGTAGATGAACAGTGACTTTATTTAATAAAGTACCATCAGATCTATATAATTCCAATGTGTAGTTTCCAGAGTGTCTCTTCTCTGCTTTACAGAGGTTAAAAACTCCACTGTTGGGTAGTTTAGTCTGATTCTGACCATGTAATTTTACATATTCTCCTTTCAGAAACACTGTCAGATTTTTGACTTTTAAAATCAGATCTGTTATGTCCTTCGCCAGCCTCATTTCTATTAGATCTGTGTTTGGCAGATGGAAGCACAGTGGCTGTCCTGGTGCTGTAAAATACTGGCCACCTTCAGTAAGTTCAGAGAACATGCAATCAGTGGACCCTACAAATGAAAAACACACGCATGGAAAAAAGTATGTCAAGCATTTAATTTCAGGGGGAAAAATAAGTCATCATCAATCAAGCAACGTATTATCCTACTCTGTGTGTCTGTATATGTATTTTTTTATATAATTTTTTTATAAGCCTACCCCTGTCCTAGTGGAAGCCCTAATTTAACTTTATAATAAATGGTACATTTTTGTTCAGCTGTATTTCTGAATTCATTGTCATTTTTATTCTTTTTTTCTTTATTGTTATTTCTTACAACAAAACGTACCTCCTGCCAGAACCGTTGATGCCACGGCAGTAATGATCACATAGGTTGAAATCATTGTTTGTCTGTGGTAACACATATGCAACATGACATTTGAAATAATAAATAACATGTTTACAGTTTTTAAATGAACTTATATTACTTGTTAGTTTGACATGGTGATAAAAATTAATTTAGAACAATGAGGTGCACGAACAAGTTGGAAACTGTCAAACCATAAAAAGGCAAATACTGCCACTAATACTAGACTATAGTAATATGTTTTAGCTCACTATAATGAAGCAATTTAAATTTAAATTCTTGTCTGTTACTCACCTCATTCACAATCATGCGACGTATACTTCAGTTCTTTCAGAATGACTTCAGAATTTTCCACTGACAGACGCTCTTGTCTTTTGAGTCAAGGAAGTGGTTGTTGTTTTGTTGCCCACAACTTGGCAGTAAAATAAGATTCTTTACTTTTGTGGTTGTAAACATGTTAAGACCTCTAATTGACATTGACACCTCCCACACTGCAAGGATTGGTAGAGCTGCATCGGTGCTCCCATAAACAGAGGAAACAGGTGTTGCACTGGACAGAAGGAAGTAACGGAGGCCGCAAATGGCAACGGGCTGGTGACGTGGGGGGTGAGACGGGGAGTCATGGTGGAGTGCCCTACACCTTCCTACACTCCTCTAAGTACCCCTATGCTCCTCTCTCTTCTCAGCGTCTCCACAACAATTCACTGGTTGTCGTCTGCCCAGCAGTTACACTCTCTCCATCTGTTCCCACCATCAGTTCAAACTCTTACCTTCTGTCAGCAGCGCAGAACTGTCAAATCCAGAACAATACCACTCTCTAATAGATTCTTTCCCAAGCCAGTAATGTACCTCAATAGATAGATAGAGAAACCAGATAGATATGGATATTGATCATCTCACACTGTATCTACATTTACAGACTTAACCTTATGTAGGTGTGCGCCTATTTTATTGTTAACTAGTACAAGTTTATTGTACTATCCAGTGTGTAAGTCCCATTCCTTATAATCCACATCTTTGATTTTCAGCTGGAGGCCGTTCTTGATGCAACCCTCCCCATTTAACCACTGGCACTAATCCACTCACTTACTCTTTGCAGGTTCTGTGTGCAGCCTGGGTGTCTGGGGAGCTGCTTGTACAGGACTCTAGCATCCACTTTTAGGAGCTGGCCTGGGCAAGCAGTCCTAGTCGACAGTTTTGTGTGATCTATTGCATCATGTTAAACTACTTTATCAGCAGTCAAATCAGTGTTTAGTTTTTTTCTAAATACACTTTTATCATGTATAATAGTGTATTTTGTTATGGGCACTGTAAATAACCACTACTGAAAACATAGCTTAGCTAGCTAAAAAAGCTAAAGCTACAAAAGCAAAGTAAAAAAGCACACAGATAAAAGAAGTCTTTACTCACGGTTCGTTTTCATTTCAACTGTAGATGTACAAGTTTCTGGGAATTAATGTTTGATGCCTGACATATTTTATGACAGGATGTTTTCTATGTTTTTAGAACATTTACTTATGAGGGATGTGATAAAAGATGCACTCAGTTAAAAAACAAAACAACTGCTACTGTATTACTGCGAAGGACACATGAGGAACTAGACACTTCCTGTTTCTCTCTGCACTGTACAGTCGAGGTTTTTTCATCTAAAAACCAGACACTATATATTAACTCGAAACCTCTGCACCACTGACCTGTCTTGCATGCAGCAGACGTAACATAAATTTAAACACTGCGTGAGACCGGCAGTTACAGACCACAGCTTTTCACTTTGTACGTTGCAGCTATAGCCACAGGTCTACATTAGAAAGTCACCAGCCCAGAACAAGCTCTGCTGTGTAATAATCTTTGCTATAGATTGCTTTTACGAAGAAGCAAACACAATGTTTTAAAAATCTTTATTTTCTCAAAAATACATAAAGAACAAATTGTTTTCACCTTTGAACCTTAGTACAAAGGTTGCGTTTATGTCTTGGTGACATCAGCGCCTTGTTTAAGTCTGAACAAATAACATAATGATCTGCTGATTGAATTGAACTGAAAATGATTGTTAGGCGATGTTCTGGTGTGTTGCTGATTTCTTCATGTCATAGTAAAATTAAACTATCACGTCTCACTGCAGCTTTAATACTGCAGAGTAACATTAAAGTGAGGTACACCAGAACAGCGTTGGTTGGCTCCATCTTGTGGTCACTAAGTACAACACGTCACGCATCAATGTGAAGTGGTTTGGAAGTTGTCAACTCTTTCTTGTAAGGTTGAAATATTTCACTATATTTTGAAGTAGCTTCTGTGGGTGGATATAGCAGTCACACACACAGCTTCTCCTACCCCCATTAAGTGGGTCGTTAAGTGTAGCCAACCTAGCGGAGGTGTGACTTGGTGATTTTCTTCTGTGTCTGATGACTCCGCCTCTGTTGAATGAGGAATATTTACACGTCCAGAGCTTCCCTCACTCTCTCAAACAGCTCGAAGCATCTTCACTGCACTAAACAACAACATACACTTCATTGCTCTTCTTGTGTTTAGGTGTCCAGGGACAGACGCGTCTCTGTCTCAGGGTATTATTGGGTTTAATTAATAACAGTTGAATATTCTAAGAGGACACAATGGAGCATGGACTACAATAATAACAGATCTGATAGATGCTGTACTGTACTGTAATCTCATAAAATTAAAACACTTACTTTATATTTCATATTTATTAAAAATAATAATATTGAAAACTTTATTTTGTACCCCTTTGGGAAATTGAGGGCAGTATTTTGATATTTAGATTATTTAGTAGTGAAACATTATAAAATACTTACTACTTTTAAGCCATATAATAAGAAGCTATAACTACTGTGGCTAACAATTATTTTGAAACATAAAAATTACGATGACAGCAGAATCTATTCAAGGAGATTATGTTGTCTTACCTTCATTAACAGTCAGAGTTCTTGCTTTCTTATGTACAAGACAGATACTAAGACACTGAGCAAAAATAACTACAGTAAATACAACAATTCTCACGGTAACAGCCACATCAGGAAACGAAGAATAAGAATCTGAAAAAACAAACAAATATAAAACTAAATTTGATTAAATTAAATCTCTTTTATTACTTTTATTACGTTTATTACTTCAACACATAGTGAAATATAAAGCAGTGAAATAATTTAAACCAAAGTTTAATTATTATGATTTAATAAAACAAATTATTATTATTACAAAATAAAAGCATCTGTTAAATAATGTACCTTTACAGTCTGTCAGGTGAACAACTGTTTCACGTCTGCTGACCTTGTTCCACACCTGACATGTCAGGGGTCCTGTCTGCTGTTCGTTTAAACAGATGGTCACCTCTGAAACACTGGCTCGTTTAGCTGTGCTCTCAGCGACTGACGGTGTCTTTACTGGACAGTTCACTGGAGTATTTATCAGCAACTGATCGTCCAAACTCAAACTGAACTCTACTCCTTCTTCTTCAGAGGAGCAGCTGATCTTCATCTGTTCTGGTGACAGACACATGTGGGAAACAGCTGGTTGTGACACTGGAGCTGAAAGACAAATACACGCTCAGACATAAACTAAACAGAGGAAGACAATAATGAAATATTAAATTATAATCCTGTGTTACATACTTCTGTTATCACAGTGGAAGACTAACTTTAAAAAATGTTGTATGTACATTTAATCAACAACTGTTATATATATATATATATATATACTGTACGCGTTACCATTCATTTTACTTCGATTAAAATTGCACAGCTGACTTGATAAACTATATTGTCCAGATAGATAAATTCTACCTACCTTGTATTTCCAGATGAACAGTGACTTTTTTCAGTAAAGTACCATCAGGACTAAAATGTTCCAGCGTGTATTTTCCAGAGTGCGTCTTGTTCGCTTTTCCAAGCTTTAATGTTCTAGTGATGATATCAGACTTATTGTGTGATTTTGATAATTCTTCTTTATAGAGACTCAACGAGGGATTTTTCTTTCTTAAAATCAGATTTCTGTTGTCTTTTATCAACTTTATTTCTGTATTTGGTGAATCTGGGAGCTGAAAAAGCAAAAGCTTTCCTTCTGCACCAAAACACTGCACATCTCCAGATGTTTCAGCAAAGTCACATGTAACAGACTCTAAAGGACAAACAAACAAACAAAAACAGATACTTGATATAAAATATATAAGACATAGTAACAAACAAATGTCATATTATTCAGTTTTTCATTACATTCTTTCATAATTGTCTCTGCAATTCAACCATGTTTTTGTCTTCCTTACCTAACATATATTTACATAACATATTGTGCATCATCATTGGTACAACATTTCAACAACATTGTTAACTGCAGTAACTTTTTTTCTGACGTGTACCTT
The DNA here is from genome assembly GCA_032270685.1 of Microctenopoma stevenorrisi. Classification (NCBI taxonomy): domain Eukaryota; kingdom Metazoa; phylum Chordata; class Actinopteri; order Anabantiformes; family Anabantidae; genus Microctenopoma; species Microctenopoma stevenorrisi. The sequence goes on along the minus strand of JAUMTR010236854.1, from coordinate 2,961 downwards.
TTGCTGTTGTTGCCAGTGTAGTGATGATCAAGGTGAAAACCGTTGTCTGATGAAACACAAAACTCTGTTGTTATTTGAAATTGTCAAATTTATTTGTTTTTTTAATGTAATTTTAAATTAGGTTACAGTCATTTTGTAAAATGTGACGTTAACATACAGGTGGAGATTAAAATGTCTGAATCTTATTAAAGTATCAGACAAAGTCCACACTCACTGTATCTTAACTATTCAGTATTTAAGTTGAATGTTTGTCACTCACCGCTCTGACGATGGTAAACATCATGCTTCTGCCTGATGATGTTCGACTGACAAAAGACTGCTTCAGGCTGCTCTTGTCTTTCTGTCGCCGTGCTGTGTGATCAAGGAAGTGGTCGTTGTGTTGTTACCCAGAATGTGCCGGTAAAGTAAGATTCACCACCTTTGTAGGTATAAACCCGCTGAGCATACATACATCACCCACAGCAGTACAAGCTCAGACTATTTCAGAAGCCTCTGAATATTTTTGTAACGTTGTCCAATTTTTTTTCTACTGTGTAGATATTTCTCAGTTACAGTCGATTTGTAGAAGGCTCCTTTTTCCTTAAACTCCCTTTAAATGCAGTTACTTTACATTAATGTGAATATTAGGACAGACAAACATATCAAAGGTAATGATGGTGAAAATGGTTTTGTTTTCTTATTGTTAGGCGATGTGTCGCACAACCACAATTAAGATGATAGCAGATGTTATTCACTGAGATTGTGTTGTGTTGTTTTACGTTCGTCAACAGTCCGTTCTTGTTTTATTTGGTTCAATGAAGCATTCATTTTTATCATTTTCCCGGCATTTAGCTTCTGTACTTCACCACAGTGACTCAAGATGGGAGCAAAGTCAAAACACTTCGCTTTAATTCAAGGGCTTTGTCAGGAATGTGGCGTTAAAACCGCCAGCTTTTGTTGTTGTTGTTGGTCTGTTCCCTTCTCAGTCTAATCAACCAGCTGAAACAGCTGAAACTTTCAACATGAGGTCCAAAGAGGAGTCTCAGAAAGCAACAGGGGCCATTATTAGACAGAGAAACAAAATAAACCCATTGAAGAGATGAAAAAAACTCTGGGACACGTATTTACTGCAGTAAATGGCAGTAATTCTAACTGACCGTGAGATAAATAGCTATCTTAGCCCTTACAAGTAAATTACAGATAGACTGGTCATTTCCGTCTCAAAGGCAACACAGGGTATCTCAAATTAAATCATACATGAGACAGGCTGTTAAAACCACAGGGGGGGGGGGTTGTCTGTTGCTGCTGCTATACTACATTTGAAACTCTCAAAGACCCACCATAGACTCACCTCAGCTCAACAGCTCCTGTTAATCAGCGACGATCACGTGTTGGATCTCTTTGGTTCAACATTCTTATAATTCATAGGGTGCTTGTTTTAAATAAACCTCGATTTGACATCATTATTTCCCCCGGTAGTGAGAAAGCTTCATAGTGTCTACTTATGCTGCATGTGTCTGCAAACAGGGCGTCTTCCTCCTGCAGTGAATTAGTGCATGCTGTTACAAACCGTCTGGCAACTTCAGCATGAATACACACGTCTGTACATGCACACAACGTCTGCCACAGCGTGGACATGCGATAGCAGTCGAGTCAGGAGAGCTTCTCAGTTCAGTGCTGAGGTTGTGTTTTTCTTAATGATCCACGCTCCTCCCGTGTCACTAATGAAAGCTCTCACATATCTGCTGTTGTGCTCCTCTCTGTTTTTTTAAATCACTGTATTATGGATCAAAACTTCCAGGTTTTCCAGGCCCAGTTTGTTTCTCCCAGCTCCAGCCAATCTTTTGAACTCTATGTTCTTCCCTATTCTGCTCCCACGTCGTCTTATGATTGACAGTAATCTTCCCCTGCGATGTTAGGAAGCCATAGAAATGTAACGCTGAAGAAAACCACCGTGTAGGTGAGACTTTCAGATGCCTAAACAATGTCGTAAATCACACATCAGAGGTTTGTGGTATAACAACATGTGAGATATAGATAGAGTTTTGTGGTGTTGCACTCAAATGGAATCAGAACGGTTGCTTATCAAACCTGTCGGTGCGGTTGCCAAAGGCACAGTTCATACCTGTGGCTGAGTGGGGGACTGTTCAGGATACTACAGCAAAAGTGCTGTAGAGTCAAAACTCTTTTTTAAAACGCTGAAATGCAGGATAGAAGGAGGCGAAGAGGTAAAACCCACATATATGACAGAAGGCTTGTGTTTATTTTGCACTAGTAGCTTTGCTGCTATTAACAGTGTCAGTTTTAAGAGCAGAACATTCGATCTGTGTGCGTGAATAGAGTTTAAATCAAAGGATGTGAAGACAAAGTGAAACTGAAAGTCTCCTTCAGCACCATGGAGAGAGACCAGGAGGCGTGCCTGTGCCTCAGCTGCTAACGCATGTCCTGGACTGGTTAGAGCTGCCGGTGTGATGCTGAGGTTGGATCCTAGGCTTAATGTTTAGGCTGTTTTTAGTGCACTGGTTAAATCAGTAACTGTAGGATTCACTGTAAGACTTATGTCAACCTAGAGCACAAAACCAGGAGAATAAAACAGCTACACATTAAAACTACCAGCAGTCACGTGACCTTTTACTAAAAGGAGAGGAGATCTCACTGGTAACCAAGCTTTCATGACAGTTAATACATTTGTTTGGAACAAAACATAAAGTTTACAGAGAGATACTCATATTCTTGTCTAGCACTAAACTATTTCTAAACAATGTTCTTTGTCTTGACGAGTTAGTCCTTATTGGGGTCTTTGTTGTAGTATCTCAGTTTTCAGGGGAACCCAATGGCAACTGCTGGTGTCTTCTCCTTGTAAGTCGCTTTGGATAAAAGCGTCTGCCAAGTAAAGTAAAGTAAACTGAACTACTTCAGTTGTGTGTAATGAATCTAAAATATATGACAGTCTAATGTTTATCAGTAAATTACAGAAAATAA
>JAUMTR010236396.1:0-31993 GCA_032270685.1 Microctenopoma stevenorrisi | reverse complement strand
TGAGTTTCTGAAATATAACTTTTCACTCACATGTGTTGGTGAATCTACAAACTTCTCTATGAACGACTTGCGTTGTCTGCAGCACTTTGATAGCGTGGAACAGGCTATTACGGAGGTCAGAGAAAAAATTCTGGACATATTCAATGGGGAATGGACAAAAATCTTTACAGCGTTTGAAAGTTATGAGCCCATAACCAGATACAAGCTCTTAAATTATTCATGTCAAAATACACTAGATCCAAACACACTATGCCCTTATCTGTCATTATCTGATGACAACAGAAAAATTACATTTATGACGTCAGATCAATGTTATCCTGGCCACCCAGACAGATACACTGTCAGGCATCATGTCTTGAGTAGAGAGAGTCTGATTGGACGTTGTTACTGGGAGGTGGAAAAAGGTGTTGGAGGAGTTTCAGTGGTGGTTTCCTACAAAGACAGCAACACTCCAAAGGAAACATTTGGAAAAAATGACAAATCTTGGGCATTGGACTGTTTTCAAAAGAGTTATAAATTCTGGTACAACAATATCACAATCCCCATCTCAGGTCCTCGTTCCTCCAGGATAGGAGTGTACCTGGATCACAGAGCAGGTGTTCTGTGCTTCTATAGTGTCTCTGAAACCATGACCCTCCTCCACAGGGTCCAGACCACATTCACTCAGCCTCTCCATGCTGGACTTTATCTTTATGGTCCTGTTGGAAATACGGCTGAGATATGTAATTTATTACACTGAAGTGCTTTTATCTACTGAGGGAATTTACAACAATGTTTCTAACATCTCTTTACATATACCCTCAAGCTAATGCAAAGCTAGCATTAGCTAGCTACAAATGGACTGCAATCCAATGAAATTGACTGCAACACAGCCTACTCTCACAAAGGCCTTAACCTCCCCCCACCTCAGTGAGGGCTGATCACACCTTTGTGATCCTGACCCCAGCATACCAACCCTTCATCGCCAGAGCAAAGTCCACTGTGCAGACTATCACGGTCTGAACCAAAGGAGCAATGACTGGTCTACAGGACTATTTTGATGATACACACTGGGATCTATTCAAACTGGAATCCACAGACAACCACAATGACCTGAACAACTATGCATCTTCTCTTAGTGACTGTATAAGAGGGTCTGTCACCACTTACAGACCCTCTGCACTTTCCCCAACCAAGGGACATCAATGAAAAGAGACTTTCTAAATTTGCTGGAGTCACACCATAAAACTTCCTGTAATGGACCAATGAACAACTAGATCCAACCTGAGAAGCATCAGAGAGACAAAATACTCAGACAAAGACAAAACCACAGAGCACATCAACAGTTCTGACTTCCGATGCATGTGGCAGAAAATCAAGTCCATCATTGTCTACAGAAATAGCAACACCTATCCAACCATCACAGCAAACTCAGCTCTCCCTAATGAGCTGAACAATTTTCAGCTGTCACCACATAAAGATGACCCTGCAGGAGACCAGCCCCGAGAAGACCCCACCATGTAGCCTGGTGCTTAATCCACAAGAGGCGAATTCTTGTAAAATGCGTGACAATCAGACTTCCGTAGTCAAAGGGTGAAACGTGACAACCATTACCTGGATCTTCATAGATATGTGAAACTAATAGCTGTTAAAAGCTAAAGCAATTAGTTAAATGCTGAATGTTATTTTCTATATGTTTATGCTATAATCACCAGGTCAGAGCCTAAGTTTTGCTTCGTCAGACCAGTAGAGGTCACTCTTTAAACACATACTGTGCTGACACTGTGCACCTGCAGCTTTGGTGCAATTTTTATTTGAGTAGAAACAGCAGAGTGGAGGCACATTAAAGCTGATAGTTTTTCAATTATCTAAGCGTTTGATTTTCAGGTGTCTGCCTATGTAAATACTGATATTAATGCTTTTGGCACATATCCATTGTCTCTACTGCTTATTGAGTTATCAAGAATGAAACTATACACTGCAGCTCACAAATATTTCAAATGTGGCTCTAATGTTTCAGGATGTGTTCATGTGTGGTCATTTGGTCACCTTAAAACTCCATCATATCAGTATTTGCTAAGAATAAATAATATATTTTTATAATTTTTAATTTATTTTTAACATTTCAAAGATATAAAAATGGTACACCTCTGATTACACCTTTTATTGTCATATCATGCATGAGAATAAATGTTCAGCTTGATCTGACTTTTTTTTACATACAATTTTTTAAAGATTTGCAGAAAAAAAATCTTGTCATAAGAGTGTGACTGAAAAGTCAACCATATTTAAAAGTACAGTGTTAATTGTGTGACAGTGAAGATTTACTTAATAAGAGACCATTATATTAGGTGGATGCTCATTCGTGGTCTTTCTTTTAATCAACAGATACCACTATAATTGTTTTATCTTTTTGTGTTGTTAGTCATGTTTTTAATGTATTTATCAGTATCAGCCAAGCAGCAGTGTATCAGCCAATCTTTTAAATTCTAATTAGCACAATTTACTTGCAGTAACGTGTACAACACAGTTGCTTTATTGTATGTAATAAAAGTTGCTTAGACTACATTACATAAATAAATGTTTATTTTTTTAATCCTGGGTAAGTACACTGAGCAAAACAAGTTAATGAATGAAAGAAAACATTTAATTAAAAATAGCCTCTTGTTACTAGTCACGTCTTGGTTTTATTTTGGAGGAGTTTTTGGCATTTCCGGTGCTAACCCCTGCATTTACATCAGACGTTAGGTGAGATTATACACGAAGGCATTTTCGTAACGTTTTAGTTATTTGTTCTTTCAGAGCGTCTGGTGTAACTGTCATATATAGAATTAAAGCTCGCGCCATTGCTGCAGATTGACAGGTTATTGTTTGTTGTAGTTTTATTCATTGATAAACGTTCCCGCTGTGGATCAGCTGTTAGCGTTAGCTGTGCTGCTAGCTAGGTAGTTACTCTTCCAAGTAAAACACTAAAAAACGGAACAATTTAACAGATTTATTATTTTGCTAAATCGTTGTAGAAAGTCTGTGTATTTAACGTGTTTAACACTTTTGTCGTTAGAGTCTTATTAAAAAGCCACTGTTATGCGGTAAAGTGGACATTCGTTCACGTTAACTAAATTGTTTGTTATGCTAAATGTGAAATTTGGCCGAAATGTAGCCGTTATTTTATATTGCCGAATTTGCCAGCAGACAGTAATAGATCGTGATTGGTTTTTACAAAATACTTAATGCTAGGTTACAAGAAGCTATAACGAAAACAGTTTTAAATCTCGTCTCGTTAAATTGTTACCATCCTTGTTAAAAACAACAGTGAAATGTAAATCTGAACCATCCGTCAAACTTAAGACGTGTCGGTGCTCTTATTTTGGAATTTTCTCGTTTCCGGTCCTGGTGTGGTCGAGCCGCTTGACGCTGATGTTGTTTTGAAAACAGTGAGAGCATCACTGCGGCGTTTTGAGCAGCGCGTCCGCACGTACGGTATGGTGGGCCATACGCTCAGACGACCTCTCTCCTCAACCGCTTTTTCCCCGCATATCTCCGAGGATTCACGCAAGAATTCTAACCGCTAAACGACAGGCTCTCTGGCCCGCTGGGGGGACAGCTGGTTCGGTGATGACATCGGAGGGGGTTGGAGGGATGCCCTTGACTCGGGGAGGAGGAGTTAGCAGGAGAACATGTATAATATCATAGATTAGACCTAAAGAAGTGACATTGTAAATGTGTTGTCTCCCTGCGTAGGCTCCTTCGCGTTCTTTGGGCTTTGCTCTGCGGAATAATTTCATCCCTGTCAGTGGCGGAGCAGCAGCGTCTCACAGACAGAGGCCGTTGAGCCGAAATGTTGTGCATCTGCAGGGAGCCCCGGCCCTGGAGCTCCGCTGGTCGAGCTGCGGAGGCCTGAGTGGTCTCCGTCTCCGGATTACATGGTGTGCACGACAAGATAAACGACGCCAGGGGCTGTGCTGCCAGCGCTGCAGATAAGCACCCGCTGTGAGTCTGCCTTCTTTCTTTGGGCCTCTTTGGGTTCAGACCCTTTTTGTGCGAGCAGACGCAGACGCAGCCGTTAATAATAGATGTAATGTGCAGCAGACTGTCAGTGTAGGCTGTAACTACTCTGGTTTATTTTCTGTTCATTAAGAAAGGCGTGTTTGACTGAACATAATGGCCGAGTGTGAGGACGTAGAGTTGTCTGAGTCTCTACGGAAGAACGATGGATTTTCCAGCGAGCCGGAGGAGCCAGGTACCAGCTTAAAATCAAAAAGTTTGCCCGTGTTAAATGAAGCAGCGCCCCAGGAGGAAACTTTACTTGGGAGTTCTGTGCGGATGTCCATAACCGCCGAAGAAAGCGCAGAATTCATCCAGCTCCCAGCTAAGACAGAGTCTTTTCAGGCAGAATCCCCTACGAGAACAAACTACCAGCCTAAACCGGGGAAGTCGGCCCTGAACAGGCCCAGTTCGTACATGGAGAACACGGAGATCCGAAGAAATAAGAGCATGGCGAGGAGGAAGCCCCCTGGGTTTTTTACTTCAAGGCTAGCTCAGATTTGTCTGCCCATTAGGAGGTACCTGCGTGTTATCCTACAGGACTCTCGCTGCTTCCTGTTCTGCATGTGCTACCTGACATTCATCCAGTCTCTCATGGTGTCGGGCTACCTCAGCAGCGTCATCACCACCATCGAGAAAAGGTACAGCCTTAGAAGCTCAGAGTCGGGCCTTCTCGTCAGCTGTTTTGACATAGGGAGCCTTGTGGTAGTCGTCTTCATCAGTTACTTTGGTGGACGGGGTCAGAGGCCTCGCTGGCTGGCTGTTGGCGGGGTTTTCATTGCTGTGGGGGCTGCCCTTTTCTCTTTACCTCACTTCATCTCCCCGGCCTACCAGATCCAGGAGGTGAACTCGTCCTCAGGCAACGAAGGCTTGTGCATGAACAGTAACTCCAGCAGCAGGGATCGCATTGACATCTCCTCCTGTCCACGAGACCAGGAGGGCAATGAGCACAACCTGTACGTGGCGCTGTTCATTATCGCCCAGATCCTGGTGGGCATGGGATCCACACCAATCTATACACTGGGACCCACCTATCTGGACGACAACGTCAAGAAGGAGAACGCCTCGCTGTATCTAGGTAAGAGACCAGAGGAGCTCCAACATTAACCACCTCTCTTCGTCTTTGGTTTACCTGCACTATTGTGTTCATGTTCTCTGTACTATTGTTAGTTACATTCAGCACGATGCAGCACCAAATGTGTGTTAGCGCCCTGCTAATATGACTCTCTTTTCTATCAGTAACCATCTGGTGCACTCCCAAGTGTTGTGACGCATTCAGGGACACTACACAGCATATAGTGAGGTATGAACTGGATTTGGCAGCCCCCGTTTTAGGGCGCCATGCGTTCAGTGTCCTGTTTGGGACCACGTGTTCAGGAATTGGGGTGGCAGGAATCAAATCGCCAACCCTGGGGTTTGTAGTCAACTGTAGAAATTCTCACCCCAGTAGCCTGAAACAACGTGAAGCCTAATTAAACCAGCAAATGAGAGCTGGGTTATGAAAGAGGGTTGGGGAGGCGAAGGGAAGAGGGAAGGGCCTTAATGGGCATTCCTGTTGTCCTGCAGTGGGGATGAAAGTTGGATGGAGGCTCGGCTCTAGTCCAGCCTTTTCTTTTCTTCTCTATAAAACGACCAGAGTAGCGGAAACAGAGATGCTTTGATCGGTGGAGCAGCCAGTGAGTAGTACAACACCACCTGCAACAAGTCTGAAAAGTGAAATGTGATTGGACGCCTTCCAAGTTGTAGTATACAAAGGCTGCACCATAAGTCTTCCTCTTTGTCGACATTTTAAGGGGAAAAGATATTTGCAAGAACAGCTGTGGAACTATTTTCAGCAATCCCCATCCAATAGTAATCAACACTGAATTGATTCTGTTCACTGATGTGTCAAAGTCTGCAGCTTAGATAGTCTTAATAGTCTGTGGAGCAGACATCTGTTGTTCCCTAAAAACAATAAAAAACCCATCAGCCAGACACAACTGCATAACTGCATTCTAGAGATCTACAGTGTGTCCGATGTTGACCATGAACTCTGTACAAAGGTCTTACTGTTCATACATAGGCCTCTTATGCTACTTAGCCTACTTAGCTTATTATGTTAGAGGCAGAACATGAGATGAGTGGAGACAAATGTCTTAAGTAAATCTGCAGCCATACTGTGGATTCAGCATCTAATAGACCACCACTAATGCTGCTTCATCTGTTAAAACTCGGATTGATTGGGAGCTCACGAAAGGCGCGGGCCTGTGTTTAATGCAAACCTAGATCAATCAGCACCATTTGTCTCGTAATCCTTCATAAGATCAAAGGTGTCTTCTGGTTGCTCTTGGATGCTATTGAAGATAACTGGCTAAAGGCTGAAATATCAACACATTCAAATCTGTGGAAACACAAAATACACACGACTGTAGTATAAGAAGGATATAATGGACATAGTTAAATAAAAAATCAGTTAGCTCTATTTTGAACTGAAAGCAGCTGGTTGTAAGAATCAAATCGCAATCAGAAGAGTTAAAGACAGGGAAGGTCCTACTTCTTAAAACTGTTGTTTTCCTGTAGGGCTGCAGCAGACTGAACCATTCTGGTCCATTTCGGCCCTGCTTTGTGTTACCCTACATACGACATCATGCCCAGAGGCCTAACACACAACAATATTGCTTTGTAGCCCCAGTCAGAGAGACACTGTTTGGCTCCCACGTTGGGCATCGAGCTACGCTGCAGCCACTTAAAATTTCAGTGTGCCAGCTCATATGTTCCTCGCTGGGTTTAATAACACATAGCACGTTGCTGTTTTCAGCTGATTTAAAAAGTCAGTTCTGAACCCAGGCCATGTTTCCAGAGAGGTTAGTTTGTCAGATCAATGTGTGTGTGTGTGTGTGTGTGGGCACACTAACCCTAACCATTGTGAATGAAGGGAAATGGTACCTAAATAGGTTTTCAGTGGAAAACACATGAACCACTTTTTGGTGCAAGTGAAAAATGCAGACTTTGACTTCCCTGTTATAAGCGGAGATATATTTAATGGCTGAGAATTGTGGAAGCTCGTGCATTGTCAAAAATAACTGTTCATTTAATCTTCTGTCAGCAAAAAGATGTTTCCAGCATTTTTAAGTGGATCCACTGCCCTGTACATGCTGTGGTGACAAATAGGAAGACACGTTTATTGGAACCTTTCTGTCTGGTTTTCCCATTACGGCCACGTTCAGTGAAGTTGGCTAAAGTCCCCTGGGCCTTAAACCTCTTAAACCATGTACAGGGTGGTGCACACAATCATCCCAAACAGCAGAGGCACTGATTTAAAGACCTAAGTGTGTGATGCCAAACACTACTTTTTTATTAGTTTCTCTTTTATTTCACAAGGTAATTGTTGCCTAAAGTTAATTTCTTCTGCTTTCATTAGCTTTTTTAATCTGCGCTTCCAGATTCTCTGGAGAATCCCTCTAAATGCTGAGTGGTTTCATTAGATGCAATGGTTAAGCTGTAGATTGGAAGTTGCATTGTGTAGTAGTTACTATCAACAACACGCTGAGCACAGAAAGAGGATTAGGAAAATAATCTGGAGTCAGAAGTGCAGGTAACGTGCACAGATTTCATTTAGACAGAGCTTAATGGTGGCGCAGACAGCCCGTCAGGAAGTTGTAACGAGACTGTGCTGTGTCAGCAGGTTGCCATGACGACGCCATCATCCCGTAACATTGGATTATGTGTGCGTGCGTTCGTCCTCTGGTCTGACCTAACGCGACTGTGTCTTTCTGTCTGTCATGTGGTGGCAGGACAAAAAATACTGCTGCACTTTGGTGGTTTTTAAAAATAGCAGCAAATAAACGGTTCATCCATCCACCAACCAGGGAAAGTCCTATGAAACCTCAAACAGGACCTGGCAGCTCTGTTTCTGATTTATGTTGATGTGATCGAAAGCTCAGGAGCGTTTCTTGTTGATGGAGGTTCACGTCTTGCTGCGGCCCTGGAAGCCTTTGACAACATGCGGTAATTTCAGAATTACGTTTCACATTAATTACGCTCCTCTGATTTACTGTAGACATCCATCCATTTTATGGCCACGCTGCAGTGCGTAGCGCCGGCCCAGCAGGTCCAGGCTCATGTTATCGGGCTCGTAGAGAGCCAGACTACAGACTAAAGCAGCCTTTGTTAGTGATGCAGTAACTCCTGAGAGGACTGTCTGTCGGGACCCTGGTTATGTCTGTGATGCTGATTCACCACCCGGCACCAGTGGAGTGATCATAACTGCTGTAAGAAACCCACTGAGGGTAGTTTAACATATTAGAGTACTACCAAACTCTAACTGGTTGTTAACGACGTGTTATTGTAATAGACTGTTGCACAGATGGGGGTGGATGGTGGATGGTTGTCGACCCTCTCACTACGAGAGCCGGTGATGCAGCATGTAAAACATGACTCGCAGCATATTTGTGAATATGACTTAAACCAGATCTGGCCAGATCGGGCTGCCTGGCTGCATGTACCCGTTGTGTAACAGACAGCAGCGAAGGCAGTGCAGTGGAGGACACTTATTCAGGCATCAGCATGCGTCAGATGAGCTTCTGCTTCTGCTCACATCTTCCACAACTCAAGTAAACGTAGTGAATTCCAACAATTGTCCAAAACGTGCTTTGTTTTACTTTCTGTGTGCTGGAATGAGGGGACCCATCAGGCAGTGGGTTTGAATACATGGGCGGAGCTTTCTGTCCTGAGGCACTCTACTGCGGAGCGATGCCTGATACGAGGTTTTCCTCCATCAGCATAAAGACTGCTGCCTCAACAGCAGCAGACTGTCGTCTACATGCTCCAGCTTTCTGCCTCGTTCTGCTCACTCCTCTCTGTCCCGTCCCATTTCTTTCATCCCTGTGCGGCTCCTCCTGTCCCAGCAGCACCTGCTCACCTGCCTTACACCAGCAGCCGAGTCATCTTTCATCCGTCTGCTGATCGTCTGCGCCTTGTTGTGTAACGCGGAGAGCTGCCAGCTGAGGGTTTTCCCTTTTCTCTAGCTAGATATAGGATTATCCACCACTCCAATACTGCTGCTTCCCTTTGGAAATCCCAATCCCTCAATCCCTTTGCTGTGCTTTATCATTCCCAGCCAGATGATGTAACAGCCCAGTGTAGAGATGAGACGAAGGGTCACAAAATGAACAGCTGTGAAGATGCTAGAACACACGAGTAACTGCAGGACTCGCCCTAATATTTAGATTTAGGATATCTGTAATTTGTGTGATAGACAAACTACCAGCAGTCCCAGTCCCAATTATTGGAGGAGTGGCTGGTCCTCCCAGGACCTATGGAAAAATAAAATCAACACCTTGAGTCTGACTGAGACGCTGTTTTACTTTAGAAAGTACAACACCACGAGACGTCTTCGGAAACGTTTCTGACATGAACTCGGAGAACCCTGAGAGTTCCCAGGAGTTCACTGCGGGCCAGTGCCTGGCCCGGCTTAGTGTTTTTAAGTCACACCACCTGATTTTTGTGTTCCTATTCAATCCCAGCCAAAGAATGTGGGATGTTAATTCCTTCTAATTAGAAAAATCTAATTTTCAACTTCAAGTTCCTTTTACGGGTCATATGACCTGGACACATGACCCGTACAAACGGCCTTTTGTACCTCACTCCTAACGCTGAAACAGTTTGGATTTGAAGTGTTACATAAGTAAGGCACATATAATCGAGTTTGGGTAATAGAAGGAATTTGGAACAGAAGTTCACAGAGCAGTTGTTTTCAGACAAATGGTGGTTAAACGATGTGTATACGCCCAGAGACGACCCAGGGAAGTGATCAGGGAGGCGGCTGTCTAAACGTGGAGCAGCTGCACTGAATGTTTGTGGAGATTCAAAGACAGAGTAAAACACTACTACGTCACTTTCAGTCAGGTGACAATCATCATCTGTCTGTCTGCTAAAGAATGGATCTCTTTCATCAAATCATCTTTTCTGTTGTCGGCCTGGTGGCTGAGACCAAATATTCATCATGCTGGATGTGGACGTGTAACTTATAAGGTTGGCTTCTCTTATTTGAATTTGTTTTCATGCATGTGTTCTGTATCTCTCCTATTTTCAGCCATCATGTATGTGATGGGAGCACTGGGTCCAGCAGCTGGATATCTGTTGGGAGGCGTCCTCATCGGTTTTTACGTGGACCCCAAGACTGTTGTCAACATTGACCAGAGCGACCCTCGCTTCATCGGCAACTGGTGAGGCCAGCGTGACTCCGTCTGTTTGGCAGAGCGCATGTGTCGCTGTAGAACCTGTTTGTCAGGGCTCATACTGACGGGACGGTTTTCTTACCTGTCCTGTTGTCAGCGAATCACAATGATCACAGAATGATCTCACATTAGGACACATTACATATCAATATCCAGCCTCATGTTGAAGACAGAAGACACGCGTTTTCCCTTTAGCTCACGTTTCTGGACATCTCTCATATCTGTCTGTAAATCTGTTGGTGTGTGAGAGGTGCAGTTACTCATCTATCTGCAGCTCTGGGTGATGCCGTCTTCTAGCTGACAGAATATCCAGTGACTCAGCAGCAGCCACAGCCTTCCTACATAAATGGGCGATGATGGATGCGTGTACCCGTCGTTAGCACAAGCACGCTGTTTATTTATTCGTCCTGTGCACATTGATGAGACAGACAGATGCAGTGAGTTTAGACAGACTGTTTGATAGGAGGGAGTGAGGAGTAAGTTGCTCCGTTTCATATTTTCCCTCCACTCTGTGCAGGTGGAGCGGGTTCCTGCTGTGTGCTGTGGCCATGCTGCTGGTCATCTTCCCCATGTTCACCTTCCCCAAGAAGCTTCCACCGCGACACAAGAAGAAGAAGAGGAGGAAAAAGCTGAGCCTGGACGACCTGTCCAGCGACGACGACGTCCTCAAGGAGAAGAGCAACAACAAGAGCCAGACGGTGACCTCGTCCATGGGTTTCGGCAAAGACATCAGAGGTATGTCAGAGGACATGTCGCTGTGGGCAGATGGTGTTACTGATGATGTCAGTGAACATCAATTTGATTACAAACCTTTATTTGTTGTCTGCGTTAAATTCTGCATGTGCTGAATGTTTATTTTACGTGTTAACTTTAATTCATTCCACTTTCCAGACTTACCCAAAGCTGCGGTGAGGATTCTCAGCAACGTGACCTTCTTGTTTGTCAGTCTGTCCTACACGGCAGAGAGCGCCATCGTCACAGCCTTCATCACCTTCATCCCCAAGTTCATCGAGTCGCAGTTTGGCATCCCAGCCTCGAGCGCCAGCATCTACACCGGTGAGCTCAATTACGCACCTCGCTGCACTGCAGCCTCTGTGACGTGTGTCACCAACTTACCTCAGTCAGAATCCCAGAAATGTCTGTTCAGTGCAACTGGACTTGTTTTAGTTCTTAGAATGAAGCAGGCATCAAGTAGGTTTAAAAACCCTGCAGCTAAATGTTTTTGAGGAACTAGAACAATAAGTCAACATTTTTTGGATAACTTGGATAACAATCCTTTAGTCATTGTTTCTAATCTTTAGATGCGACATTCCCGCTCTCCTCGCCCTTTGCTGAGTCCTGTAACATCTCTACAACAGGCAGACAGACTACAATATTCATACCACATCCAGAAATTAATTTCTGCCACTTCTGCTGTGCTCGGCTGGTTTTATCTAAGAGCGGAGCCAGAGAGGCCCAGAGCTGCAAGCCAACACACATTAATAATAAAGAAACTGCTGCTCCTAAAATGAAGCAGGCACCTGGGACGCTGAGCCGGGTCACTGAGTGCATGACATGCACACACACACACACACGCACGCACGCACGCAGACATGCTTTATTCAGTGAACTCGCTTATTCATTTAGTGCCATAACTTTGTCAGAAAGTAGAGTTAACGTGGCATCATTTACGCTACGCTGAGTCTGTCCAAACAGCTGACTGGTCACTCGGGGGAAACTCACTTTTTATTTGGGATCATTTTCAATGCGCCCAACTGTGGGTAAGCGTCTCTGTCCACTGTTCACGTAAAACTGTTTTGACCTATCAGTGTCCACACAGAGAACATCAGGCCACGCCCTTGTCAGTCCGCTGAGCCCCGTGACAAGTGGCATCACTCTGCAGCTCAGGCGAACTGTACCTTTAACCTGACCCATTTCAGAGCTGCTTTTATTTGCTCCCTCACTCAAGCAAGAAGTAATTATGAGGCGCTGAGCCAGCTTATTATTAGTCATTAGTATCTGCTTAGGTTAGTTTCAAACACTTACATCTGAGTAGCACATTGTGTTTGTAAAGGGCGTATACGTGTAATCTGCCTGTTGGTGGCGGGTCTGGTGACGGTACAGACTGTGTTGTGTTGTGGTCACGGAGGAGGAGCCTTACTGGCCTGCACTGACGTTTAGGGTCACATGAGGGAGTCACACATGCACGGAGCATGAATCCACACAAAGCTTTGTTGAACCTAACAAACCGTTTCTTCCAGAGCTCGCATGTTTAAGAAAACCCATCTTGGAAGACGTCAGGAAGGGTTTAGTGTTGCATGACTGTCTCTGCCGTAGGTGGAGTGGGCTGTGAAGATTAAAACTGCCGGTCATGCATGTTTTCACATTCTACTAACCTCTAATGAGTCGAGTCTGAATCTTCCCTGCTCGAGGACTTGTGAGGGTCTCTGTGAGTGTGAGTGTGATTGGGCAGCTGAGTGGGTTGAGCGAGGCAGCACCACCCACCTGCAGAGATTTGTCATTGAAGAAAGATGATAACCTGATGGAAACGGTGTTGTTCATGAGAAGGAGAAGAGATGTGCGATGATGCGTCTGTTTCACTACCTAACCCCGACTCATGATGTAAGAAAGGCAGTAACTTCACCTGGGTTGGAGCTTCTTTTCCTCGTGAAAAGAAGAGATGCGCTGTCATGGTAATGGGCGGCTGTTCTTGTGATGGCTGCTGTTTGTGTAGGATTTGTCACGTCACTGAAAAAGAAAATAATGATTCAGGTTAACAAAAGGAGAGCTTGAAACTAAGGGGTTCATTTGATTATTATTACCTTAGAAAATATTTATTCCTGGAGTCTTTTAGCTGCACACTAGACGAGCAGTTTAATCAGAATGGAAATACTTTATTAATTATAAGTTACCAGCTAGGAGTATCTTACTGGACTCTTGTGTGCCTTTCTTTTCCTTTCAGGTGTGATCATTGTGCCCAGCGCTGGTGTGGGCATCGTGCTGGGTGGCTACATCATTAAGAAGCTGAAACTGGGAGCCTGCGAGTCGGCCAAGCTGGCCATGATCTGCAGCGGAGTCTCCCTGCTCTGCTTCTCCACACTGTTCATCGTGGGCTGTGAGAGCATCAACCTCGGAGGAATCAACATCCCGTACACCACTGGGTGAGAGACCTGGAGCTGTGCCGCAAGAACCCGCGCTTAGTTTCCATAGTGATGTGATTATGAAGGACATCAGAAGTATGAGGCAGAGAGGGAACGACAGAGGAAGTGTGGAGAGAACAGACAGTTAATAAACCCACAGACAAAAGAGAGAGAGAGAGAGAGAGAGGAACAGAAATGTCCTTGGTGACCACCGTATCATCTCAGCACACGGTCACCTCTTTGTCCTCGGTCTCTTTGGTCCAGGTAACCGGTGGACAAAACTAGCTAAAACCAGCTAGTTATTATCGAGCTCCGAAAAGCAGCTGGTAATTTATTCTAACACTAAGCATCAGCTGATCTAGGAAGGGGCCATCAAGGGGCCACAGTATTCTTTAAAAAAGCATTTATAAAAAACTTACATGGTAAAATCTCTTTAACAGTTTTGTGTGTATTTTTACTGTACATAGATAAAACATCCACAAACACACAGCATGTGAGAAAATGCAGCATTTGATTCTTTTTAAAAACCTTTTTTAATCTACTTTTTCTGTAAGTTTTATTGATGCTTGACTTTCCTACTCGCCTCCTTAGCACCACTAGTGTTTGGGTTTGGAATTGCATCCATCTAATCGCAGTAGGACAAAAAAAAAGAGTGACAGAACTGGGGCACCTCAGGGGGCCAATCAGATTTCAGCTGGGATCAATGCCCTTGTGGCCCCGCTCCTAGAACCGCCACTGACACTAAGTATGAGGATACTGCTGTAAAAAATTATTTGACAGATTAAAGTATTTGTGGAGATTGTTGGAGACAGTTCAAAGAGATCACGCCGAGAAACATCTGATAAAATGGGTTTCAGAATTTTCCAGGTGTTGTCTAAATGATCTCTGGTGTGAGTATAAAGATTCTTCTGAACAGGATTTTAAATTTCAAGTTAGGACAGGTTTAGAGCTTTAGAGGTGAGACACACGATCGGCTGAAATCGGTTTTAATAATTCATTTCAGACTCTCGTCGCTTGTTGAGATATGTAATATTTACTAGCTTAACTCAAATGTGACAGTTGCTGCTGTTCTTCACAATATTTAATGCAGCTGCAAAACAGTTCTCCCCCATCATAGTGTGTGCAACGTCCCGGACACAGCCGCTGTAGTTTATTTTTTATATTAACACGAAATAGACGTGGACGAGCACCACAGGCGGAGGAGGGAAGTATTTTTCTCACCAGTAACACAAGTAGAAAAATATGCTGCTTTTATTGTTGAAAACTTGCTGAAAGGTTTTTGGTTTTACTGAGACTTGATTTGAAATAGAGACAGACATTCAGCTTGGCCTTTCTCGTGTGAAATGGTTTTCCGGTGGTACTTTTTATCGCCCCATCTGTGGCTGATGTCACGGAGGAAGCAAATGTTCAGATGAGTGGCGGATAACGGATAACGAGGCAGCGAACACGGAGGCGGTTTATGATGTACGGAGAGTCCCTGAGAGCGATCGCAGTGATGGAAAACAGCAAAGAGACTGATTCTTCTCATTTCTCCTGCCTGCGTCTTTAGTTTCGTTTTTAACAGGCGCCTGTTGTAATCTTTGTCAGTGTCTCACCCATTGCTCTTTCTGCATGTCTTACTCAGACTTTTCTCATCACTCTCGTCTCTTCGCCTTATTGTTCTTGCAACCCTCTGCTATCTTTTCATCTCCTCGTTTCCTCTTCATGTCTCATCCTCGTAGCTCTCCTCACTGTCTCATGTTTGTCTCTGTCCTGCTTCCACGTGTCTGTCTTCACTATCATCACACACACCATTTTATTGATGATAATGTTGGTGGTTTTACCAGTTTTAAGTTGCACAACCTAAACGACTGCTGTATACAACTTGATGTTTTCTTCCTCCAGACCCACCCTCACCATGACCCAGAGGAACCTAACCGGAGGCTGTAATGTGAACTGCGGCTGTAAAATCCATGAGTATGCTCCGGTTTGTGGCTCTGATGGCATCACGTACTTCAATCCCTGCTTGGCTGGCTGCAGCAGCGTGGTCAACGATAGCAACGGGGTAAGAACCAGGCAGATCCAGAATCAGGCAAAGATAAAGCAGCAGTCTATCACACATAGTTGTGTGTCTCCATCTGTCCTCCAGCTTCGTAACTACTCGGACTGTGCCTGCGTCCAGAGCCGGCAGGTCATCACGCCGTCGTCCAGTGGGCAGGGCGCCAACCAGCTGCAGCTCGTCATAGTCAAGACCTACCTGAACGAGAACGGCTACGCGGTGTCGGGGAAGTGCGACCGCACCTGCAGCACCCTCATCCCCTTCCTCGTCTTCCTGTTCATCGTCACGCTCATCACAGCGTGCGCCCAGCCCTCCGCCATCATCGTCACCCTCAGGTATGGCCGCGTGAAATAGAAGTGGGAGATATTGTTCAGCGACAGTCACAACACTATAGTTTTGCTCTCTGTTTGGTGATGTGTGGTTCAGGTCTGTGGCGGAGCAGGAGAGGCCCTTTGCTCTGGGAATGCAGTTTGTGCTCCTCAGGACTCTCGGTAAGTAGAAAAACCAGAAAACTACACCCTTTGTTTATTTGGGGGCATGAACCAGGTCTAAACGGGCAGAATATCAGCAGTGGTAATAAATGGGATCAGTCTTTACACTTCTAAGAGCATCACTAATGAGCATCGGGCTGATTTAGCTTTAGGAACGAGACGCTGCCTCGACATCACTGTTCTCCTGAGTAAGGACTAAGGAGGTAAATTGGATTTGATAAATGGAACTGTCTGAAAGCTGCTGTCAGGGTGAATCAGTCAGAAAACCTCGACACAGTCTGCCGTAGACTTCCTCCATCACTGGTGAATCCTGAGTAAAGAACTCGATGGATGTCATTTCTGTGTTCACGAGCTTTCTCAGGTATCTGCCCTTCTCCTTTTCCTAATGTTGTTTCTAACTTCTTTCACCGCTCTGTTTTTCTCCATTCAGCCTACATCCCCACGCCCATTTACTTCGGTGCCGTCATAGACACCACCTGCATGCTGTGGCAGCAGGACTGTGGCGTCCACGGCTCCTGCTGGGAGTACGACGTCACATCTCTGCGCTTCGTCTACTTCGGTCTTGCTGCCAGCCTCAAGTTCCTCGGTTTCCTGTTCATCTTTCTCACCTGGTACTCCATCAAGTACAAGGAGGAGCGCGTGGAGCGCTGGCTCAAGCGCCACCTGTCGCCCGTCGACACGGTGGGCAGCCTCGTCTGCCACCCAGGCGGCCACAAGGGCCACGCACGCACCCGCTCCTGCCCCGTCAACATTCCTCGGAGCGACCCCACTGGGATGCCCGCCAACGCCCCGCCGCGGGCCGGCACCCTCAACCGAGGTGTCAGCACCCAGAGTTGCCCTGGCAACGAACTAAAAGCAATAACCACTCCCCCCGTGACTGCGACGCCATCCACTGCAGCACCCACCCCTGCATCCGCCCAGTCACTGGAACACGTTCCAGTGCGAGTCTGACTCCGGAGCAGAGGCGGGTAACGGGGCGGGTCTCACCACAGCGGATGTCCAGTCCGCTGGAGTTCCTGCTCTCGTTACAACACTCTTTTTGGCCAGTAAAACACTGGAGGTCCTGTTTAATTCTGCGTTTCCACGAGTTGTTGAATGAGGCGACAGACAAACCTGCTTGGCTGGTGAAAACGTTGTCTTTGTGATGCACCTGCTAGCGGAGCAGGCAAACAAAGGCTTCCCCGCTCCGGATGGAAGAGAGTTCATCACGCCTGAACCCCCCCTCGGCAATATGTGCCTTCTGTCACAACAGTCCTCACATGTATAGTCACGTACAGGTACACGAACACGCGCCGCTCCTCAGACTGGGGTCACCTTCAGGAGAAAGCTTCCCCTGAACAGATACCTCAGCTTTGCCGATTCCCCTTCACATCGCGTTTGTGTGCTTTCTTCTGCATTCATGTTTTGTTTCTTCACTGTATTGAGACCTAATTTAGTTTCGTATCAGTACTCTCACTGATCCACACAGAAAAAAGTGTTGAGAACTGGAAACCGATGGCATGGTGCTACGTGTAAAGCGGTGTTTAGCGTCCTTCTTCTGTGCGTTTTCCTTGTTTTTAGGGTTAAGAACATTTGAAAAGAACCCAACTGGACAGCAGGTCACCGGGCTAAGCAGCTTGGCGCGCACAGAATGCATTCCTGTTTAATGCAGGGCCCTTTGTTGCTCTCCTGACACAATGGCACGCAGTATTAGCGCTGGTAGTCGGATTGTGTGGCTTTCGCCAGCTCCATACAATGCATCCATACATCTGAGCCTTTCCCCCGATAAGTAGTTTTACCTGAAAAGCACCGGATTGGCATTCTTCTCCTGATCACATTCCTGGCTGGATAAGTCACCAGGGACCCTTCAAGAAAAGAAAAACTATGGGGTTGGACCGGGAACACGCTCTGGCCTTAGTGACAGACGCCGTGTAATTCTGACTACTCGCCAAGATCATCAGGCCTAATTCAACAGCAACATTCGTACTGAACATGTAGGAAGGACGAGCTGAAGAAGTTCAGTCACTTGCTCCTCATCAGCTCCAGAAATAGAAGCCGCTGGTACATTGGATTTTAGGTAGAACGTTAGTGTCATGGTTAGTTGTTAAACCATAGTCTGATGATTTGTGATCATCTTGCCTGAAAGAATAAAGAGTAGAGTTATCTTTGCCACGTCCTGGAAGTTACGGATTTTCTCGTGATCTATGAATCTATAGGTTATTCTTCATAACTAAACAATGTGAAAATGTTGAAAAAAATAGAGTCCCAGGTCATAAATCTTTAGTTTTTCCTTCATAATTATGTTGTTTAAGTTTAAGAATGTTTGATCATTTCTTGTGTTTACTACTACAGATTTCTTTTCACGGACTTTAGGAAAATGTGGCCTATGGGATCAAATAAGATAAAAAAAAAAACTTGATTAAATGTTTTTTTCAGCTAAAGAAAAACATTTTCTCTTTTAGTAGTAACAGCGTTTAAAGATTCCTATAAAGTGAATCCGTGGGTAAAATAGAGAACGTCTGGCTTTTAGCTTACAGCCTACAGAGGCCAGGAAGTGCTGTAATAATTAGATTTCTTCTGATGAGCTGAACACATCAGTTCATCATTTACACCGGCGTGAACGTTAGCTGACACTTTTCTTTCTGAGCTGTAGAAACCTGCAGTATTACTGTTTTTCCTCCGTGCTGGCGACAGTGGGACTCACTGATGCCGGCATCATTTCTGCGCACGCAGAATCTCCAGACCTGGATGAAAACACTGTGTGTGGGACGACTGTTTCATGTACAGTACACACACACACACACAAACTACAGTAGTGTTCTTAGGACACCTGCTGGTTAGATGGGGAACTGCAAGTAATGGATGAAACATTTCAACTTCCTGCTTTTGAAGTAAGAAAGTAAATGTTAAACAGAGGTGATGATGCACTTTAAGGCTCATAGTGATCAAATATCCCAAACGGAACATTTAGAGCAGTGAAGGAAAGTCTGAGGGACACGTGGTTCCAGTAGAAACATTTTCACTACAACCCACTGCTGTGTTGGTCCGTTTAGTGTTGGTGTCACACCCGCTGTTTCAGGCTGTGACACTCCTGGTCTGCTGGTGTCGCCTTTTAAAACCACACGCAAACCGAGAGGATGAAATGTTGGGTCCATCTCTTTGGCAGAATCTTTCCTGGGGTTTAGGTCCGCTCTGGGTGTGTAAACAGGAGGGTTTGAAGGACCGGTTGGAGACTAGTTCTCTGCAGTCACTCATATACGTTGGTAAGGAAGGAAGGTTCAACAGTGCGCTTCACTGAAGAGCTTTTAGGCAACAACAGGGGCTCCGCGTCACAGAGGAACACGCGTATCAGAAAGCTCATGTCACGTGTTCTCATGCGGGGTCAGAACGGCACCACGTGTGCTGATGCTCGGTGGCAGCGGGCCCAGTTCAGACGACCTCCTCAGCAGGGTCGTGTCCCTGCTGAGTGAAAAGAAAAAGTTTTAGGTTTAAAACGAGTCACATTCTCAGTATTTCATCCCCGTGTTACCGATTTTCTCTGAAAGCCACCAACGTCTCGGTTCACCTGCCGACACCAGCTCCAGGATTCTAACGTGTCACTTTTTTTTAGTGCTCCTTACTCCTCTGGCCTCCTACAGGTCAGAGGTCATTTACCTCCATGTGGTGTTTAATGTAGTGACGTAGTGTCAGTTCCAGACTACGACTCCTGAATCTGGATTTGAACGAGCTCCTTTGGACAGATGTAGGTTAGAAGTTGACCTTTTTTATCAGTATTGTATTTATTTGAAAAAGAAGAAGCAGTGTTTTTGACTGACTGAAAGGCTGCACTGAACAAACTGAGGCAAAATGTAGATTTGTGAACAAGCTGTTTACAGATTCCTCGGATACTTGACTTCTGTCAATAGAAATGTGAAAAATAAAACGGTATTCAAGAAACTGCTGGTTTGTGGATTTATTATTGTGTTTGTTTGCGTGGGCAGCGTGTTGCCCTCTGCTGGTTCCAACACTTTGTCTCCATTAAAAGAAACAGTCGTGATAATAAGAATCACAGCTGATGATCACACTGTGAATTTAATCAACTCCAGATCGTCAGGGTTGAGTGTTTGTTGTTCTGCAGTAAAGCAGTGGCTGTTTTTTCATCATGAATGTGTTTTAGTCTCCTCAGATTTTCTGCAGTATTAGATGCATCTTTAAAAACACTAATTATTATATATTGTAATTCTAATTTAACTTTAGGTATAATTACTTCAAACGAGGACCTGGGAGGTATTGATGTAATTTTTTTAGTAAGTCTCTGATTACAAAGACTTGAAATTATAATTATTAATAAAAAAACAAAACAAATAGTTCTGAGGTTAAAAATGGAATTACAAAATAAAATGAGATATTAGGGACAGATCATGAAGACGTGCCTGTGTGACATTTATTTCATATCTAATGAGTGGGCCTCCGTAGTTTAGGGGAATATCACTGTAAAGAAACAAATGTAATATATAAAATAATGAGAACCATGAATTTATAGTTTCACGTTTGAATGATTTTATTTTACAGACAAGGCTTTTCATAAAAACTAAACCACTGGGCTTGCAAGGCATGCACGGAGATATGTTTACAGTTCATACAGTGGACAGACCCCAAGCTTCGTGTTTAAATGCTGCACGTTTATGGCTCATTTTGTTTTTGAGTATATTTCTTATCATTTAGAAGCAGACAGTAGGTCTTTAAATCTAATATTGTTCCAACGCCCCATGCAAAGTACTTCAGTGTTTTTTTTTTTAGGACCTGGAAGTCGTCAAATACATTTAGGATCCCAGTTAAAAATACAGTAAACCACAAATATTCTTCCCGTCGTTGATACAGATGCTTAACAGAAGCTGAAACATCCTTCTCTTCTACAGGCAGTGAGCTTATTTTCTTTTAAAGTGAAAATTATGAAGAAATTTAAAGTAAACATTTGTAGATTTGAAAAGAAGAAAATGTATGTATAAAAACTAAAAGTTTGGATTATGATTGGACTTTGAAATCTATCTATCTAACATATTTAATTCCCGTCCAACCAAACCTTCTTGAGTTCTTTTCAAAAGCTAAACCCTGATGTCATTATACTGAAGTCACTTTAAAAGCGTCACTTCTCCAGTCTCGGCAAACGCGCAGAACGAGGATGATGTCAGAAAGTGAGGAGCAGTCGTGTGAAGACTGAAGAATAAAAATGTAAATGGCAGCACGTGCAAGGCAGATTTTTCTCTCAGGAGAACCAAGAGAGGTGGAGAAAACCGTCAGAGATCCTGAGGACATCGAAAAACGAGAAATAGATCAGATAGATTCATTTCTGCCGTTAACACAAAAACGGGACAAGTTACAGACACGGCTACCTGCTAAGTTAACTTCTGAAGGAGCCCCTTTTCTGGATCGTGTTTATCATCCAGATCCTCGTCAGAGTCTGGAAACAAGGAGGAAACTGGTCAGTGTGGATAACATGTCCCAGCATGGAGGGGATTTTAGCTTAGCATAAAGGCTCAGGGGGACAGAGCAGTCTGGTTCGGTCACAAGCTAAAACAATCCACCAAACAGCATCAGTGACATTATCAGCGTGAGTCAACAGACCTGCCACAGACTCTGGTGGAGAATAGAACTGTCCCTCAGACACAGGACCCGGATACAAGAGGGGAGGCCGCTGTGCCGCGTCAATAAAGGACCGATACCCTAAAAAACAAGAACACAAAGTGAGGAGTACTGGCAGAAATACTAATAATATTACTGCAGTACTACTCACATGCATACAGATGTATTGGTACTTTTACTTAAGTGAAGGATCTTCAGACTTCTGTAGCTAAAGTACTTACAACTGTGTACTGCAGTGGAATGGGTAAAAGTACAAACAGTACTGCAGTAAAAAACGGGTGAACACGTGACTCACTGTTTTCATCTACGGCTTCCTGAGGAAGAACCCTGAAGTCGAGCAGCCATGTTTCGAGCCAGGCCAACACGAAGGAGATGATGGGCAACAGGTACCCGAAGGCGCCCTGAGAGAGCACCTGCACACAGCACATGAGCACGCGGACGCTTTTAAAAAGCAGCAGTAGTACTCCAGGACAGTACCGATAGTGAGCAGCAGGCGGAGTAATGAGCGCCGCCTCTCTTCCTTACCTTCGATAGAAGGACTTTAACGATGAGGAACGCGCAGCTGGCCGCAGTGGTGATCTGTACAAACAGAGGAAGCACGGATGATGCAGAGTCTGTGCTTTAATCCATCACAGAGGAAAAATGATTGTACTGCATTGGAAAACATAAAAATTAAACATTCTGCTTTAGACAAAATATCATGTAGCTACTGGAAACATTTGCCTAGATAGCTCCGCCTGCTTGTACACACACACACACACACACACACACACACACACACACACACACACGTGATGAAAACCTACCGCTATGGCCCACCAGTGACGAAGTTTGCACACGGCGTAGGCCAAGATGAGCACGGCGAACCTGAGGACAGCCAGGAGCTGGCGGAGGAGAAGAAAGATGAGAGGGAGGAACAATATGGTTCATTTGCATGTGAACAGCGGAGAAGGTAACGTCTTACAAAGATATCGAAGAAGGAGTGGCGGAACGAGTAGTGCAGGACTTCCTCCTCCAGCTGCTCCTGGATGCCGCCGTTCACCTGTCACACAAGGTACAATGACATAATAAAGGCGCTGTGGTACATGGAGTTAGAGAAATGACTTATGTTAACCTCTTCTAGGGACCTGATGTTAATCATATGGACTCTACGTTAACCCTTTCTAACCGTACATCTTTTTGTTTTACATCCTCCTCCTCTCATAGAGTTACAACTTCCGCTTGTGGACTTGTTGACCTTTGACCCTCTTTCTCTAATAAGCAGTAGCCAGTTTATCTTGTTTGTGCGTAAGGGAGGAAGATGAAACGATGTGTATCCAGTTTACATTTCTCCTTTTGACTAGAAGTATGAGTGTGCCCGACCTGCCTGCGAGCAGCAGACACTCGACAGACCTCGATGCTGTAAGCTTGTGTGCTCCCTTTGGGAGGAATAAATGAACACCTTCGGACTCGGATTCGGATCTCCAGTGCATTTATTTAACTCAAGAGACATGTCCAGAGGTGTGAGGACACATCAGCAGCCCCGTTCAATCTAAGCTTTGT
Organism: Microctenopoma stevenorrisi; assembly: GCA_032270685.1. Taxonomy (NCBI): domain Eukaryota; kingdom Metazoa; phylum Chordata; class Actinopteri; order Anabantiformes; family Anabantidae; genus Microctenopoma; species Microctenopoma stevenorrisi. The sequence goes on along the minus strand of JAUMTR010236396.1, from coordinate 8,961 downwards.
GGACATTTATGTACGTTTCTGTGGGAACAACCAACACCGGCCAGACCCAGACTGGAACAGACTCGACTTCACTTAGTCCGTTCAGCCTTCGTCACCAATGGTTTTAAAGCATGAGCTGAAAGCACACAAACATTCAACGTGCTCATAGGTCATATGTGTGACTGTGAGTCCATGAACTGCACAAACTACAGTCGCACAGTGGTTCTTTGTATGTTTAGACAGAGCAGACAACAGCCTGCGGTTTGTTAGACTCTTTAGGACGCGATCTGAAATCCACACTATGGGCCTTGCATGACTGGATTCCGTTTACTCAGCTGCTTCATCAGCGCCGCTGGCATCATCAGTATGACTGGAATGAGACACTTGGCAGAAACTCGCGACAAAACTTAGTTCTGGAATTTATCAACAATGACTCAATGAGAACATTATGTGTTCTGTGAGACTTTAGTTCGGTTATTGTCCTGGGATTCAAACTATTCTGAAACAACGTGGGACACTGAGCAGGTTTACTCAAACTCACACTGTCCGTCTTCACTTTGGTGCATTGAAAAAAACGTGTGTACAAGTAGAAAGTTGAGAAACCGTTGATGTGTTGATTCTTGAGGGAGAAACCAGACACGTGGAGGAAACTCATTTCAGCTGATGGGATTCGCCCTCCCATTCTTTGGTCACCAACTACAGCTCGTGACCATGGGTGAGGGAGGATCATTAAATTATGAGCTTGGCCTTTCAGCTCCGCCTGTCGCTCCATCCTACCCTCACTCCACTTCACGCAGGATCGAACTCCCAACCCTGAGAGGCCACTCCACCGTTTTCCGGCTGAGGACCATAGGCTCAGATCTGGAGGTGCGGATTCTCATCCCAGCCGCTTCACACTCGCCTTCACACTAGGTCGCAGCTGGATGAGGCCAACAGGACAACGTCATCTGCAAAAAGCAGTGACCTAATCCTGAGTGCACCAAACTGGACTCAGGAATCCGGTCCATAAAGATCATGAACAGGACCTGTGACAAAGGTTCAGCCCCAGCGGAGTCCAAACCTCTCCAGTAACTGCTCCGACTTACTGCCGGCAATGTGGACCAAGCTCCAACACCGGTTGTACAGGGACCGAACAGTCCTTAACAAGGAATCTGTAATCCTTTCCTCTGTTTGTAGTAAGGAGCAACGTTCACAACCTCACTGCTGATATTTGGTCGAACACAGGAAGGAAGACGAACATTCAATGACTCAGGAAACAGTTGAACACACATTTGGGTTTTGAGACCGAGTCAAGTCTGCAGGAAGATGAAACGTGAAACATTATGAGCGTGAGCAGCTTCTTCAAACAAGTTGATATAAAAAGTCCGAGAGTCCCTCTGCGTTGACTTTGCTATATCGGGAGCAATCTGGGAATGTGGCCTGCAGTGAAATCATTTCCTCATTTAGGACAACGTTTTATAGCCGCATGACCTCGAGTCACTTCTCCTGCAGCAGCTGACCTGCTTCTGTTTGGCCTCAACACCAATTGAACGCAAACATTTGACCATGAAGTCACAAGTTCTACTTTTACAAGGTTCTAATTTCAGTTTTTATGTTCATACTTGAGATTTGTAAATCATTCGTTTTTTTTTTTCACTTCTTCTGATTTTAAGTTCCAGTAAAATGATTCAGATCATCAAACACAACTAATTTCATTTTGTCAAGGGACCAGGTTTTGGCAGCTTTACTCCAGATATCTTTAGCTGCATGCTTTGTTCTTCCGCTTGCACCTGATATTGTTCCTTCCTTCTCACGTCATTAAGAGAGAACATAATTTGGCCTGAGTTTGGTGATGGAGGAAAAAGTAAACGAATCAATCCAACAGTGAAGTATGGTGGGGGGGGGCGTCATGATTTGGGACTGCTTTGCTGCCCCTGGACCTGAACAGCTCGCCATCATGGCCGGTTTCATTCATCAAGGATAGAGGTTATTACACTTCACTTACTTTTTCCACCATCACTCTGTTCGTTTACTTAACCTGTGACACAGTCCTTCAGTATCCGCCACACGTCTTACATTGAGCTCGATGATCCAGAGCATGGTGATGAACAAGAGGTCGAAGGTGACGAAGAGGCAGAAGGTCCTCCTCACATCAGAGATGCACTTCTTCTCCCCAGCTTCGTACGACTCCCCCCTCATAGAGCTGGGCACGTTCTGAAGAGAGCCCCTCCCTCTTCCGGCGAGCCATGATTCCGAGATGCTGCTCCCGCTGTCCATCGCTGGCCACGACCTCTGGGCAGGGCCAGGCCCCGCCCTCTATTCAGCCTTCAGACGGTGGACTCGGGGGTCAGGTCATCGAAGCAGGACACTGGGTCGGTACAGTAGGCGTGGACTCACTCTGTGGTGGCAAACAGCATCTGCAGCAAACAAACAAACGAATCTCTTATTGGTTCCTGGTCAAAGATTAAAAACTGTATATTAGATGAAATATTCCACAGATGGTCAAAGGAGAAGTAAAAATTATACAGTTCTCACCTCAGACCTCTAAGACCAGAATTGACATGAATATAAGCTTCAAAGTGAAACAACAACCTCAAGTCAGAAAACAACAAACTCATCCCGTCTTCTGTGAAACTATTTTGCACCATTAATGACATCTGTGTGACGTCATATGAAAAGACAACAAGCAGACAGACACAGAACACTTCGCTATCGTCAGCTTCCTCTTCACACGCCACAGAGCCTTCACAGCTAAACCAGACGTAGCTGCTGCCCTGACAGTTTTCAGGGTAACGTTACTGTGAACAACCAGGGACCTGCATAACCTCCCATTACCAACGCCAGGCCCTCTGTAGATTGAAGGGGCATCTTCTATCTCATAACCTCTACAAGGTTTTATAAACGCAAATGGATAGAGGAGATTTTAATATCCAAAAAAGTGTGTATGTATCACACCAAAGTGCATATGCGGCCACCAGACCTCGAGAGACCGTGAAAGGTGCAAAAAACTAAAAACTCTAAGAGTCTGTTTCATTACAGGCGCTTAAGATGTATGATACATAAGATACTGCACTTCCAAACAAGTAGGAAGACACGTTTCAGTGCTGTGCTCCACAAAGGTAAACTTCATAGGATCCAGATGGATTCTAGATGTTTCTACTGACCTTTCACATTTTGACAATAATAAAAGACGGAACTGAGATAAAACATTTCCAGTAGAAACTGATTCACAAACTAATGTTTGAGGATCCCGATGAAAGAGACGACTGCAGGTAAAATACTACATTTGTTTCTTGTTCCTGTTCCTGTGGCTGAAGTGTTCAGGTGGAAACCGAGAACTAATCAAATCGCTTTGCTGGCGCAGTGATGACAGTTTCAATGTGGTGTGATCACCTGACAGAGGCTGATGGGAAACACAGGTCTGACTGGTTCAAGTGAGCAGGAAGTGGAATGTGTATTGAATTAAACTGAAGGTGATGAGAAGTGTTTGTTTGTTGTGTTACTAGGACTGCAACTACAGATGATTTAAGCTTTTATCTTCTTTTTTGCTTTTCTTATATTATTTAGCTTGTGTATAAAAGTTCAGCTTGATTTTATTCAACAAATGATGAGAAGTGAAAACAGCAAAATCTGATTACAACAATGACCCATTATCCAAAATATAGTTTCAATCCTCTGATTTGTTGTTGATTAATTAGGCCATTAATCACCTGCTTGAATGACAAACTCCTGCTAATCAACATTAATCGACTGTGGCTGTTGTTTGTGTATCTTTCATAACACGATGGATTGATGTATAAACAACTGCACCACAGCTGGAAACCTTTTAGGGGATGCAGCGTTTGTCACGGTGCATTCGTCTCTGGGCAGTGGGTGGAGGGTTGTTCTACTTTTTTAGCAGCACTATTGTGAGCTAAGGATGGAAAAGCTGCAGCGAGCAGATTGTGTTGAGATTCTTTTCAGACTTAACGGGCTGTTCTCTGGGACTTTTACAGATTAGTGAAGTTCACAGAAACATTTGTTTCCAGTGACACAGAAGACTTTTCAACGATTGTAAATGTTGTGCTTGAGAACAAAAGATGGATACTGCTGAATAAACATGACTAAGGACGAACTTTCTTTGCTGAAATATATAAAAACATTAAACAGACAATTAATTCATGATTTTTTGAGATCTTCAATTTATTGACTTCTATGTTTCGAGCTCAGTTTTGGTCTCCACCAACTTTATCCGAATACAACATTATCTGTCAGCAGGTGAACCAAATTGTAAATATGTTGTTGCACCATTACGTGGTAGGATGAATGCAGTAGGTCATTATTATCATCATTATTTTCATCATCATGACCTTCTGTGTGTGTGTGTGTAACTTTTTTCCTGTTTACATCTTTTGGTCTTCCAAATACTTTTAGGGTGCAGATGTTTGTGCTATCCTTGCTATTATTAATGCATATAATGCTCTCTGATGTTAATGTGAAGTTTGCACACAGCAATTTGAGCAAACAACATGACGACATCGCCAGAATTCCACTGAGACACACTTGAATATCACAATAAACTGAAGAATATCATCAGAGTGCCATTAAAATCTTTGGATTTTTAACTATTAATTAGTGATTTATAGCCATTTCACACTAGAGATAGATAACAGGTTATTTCATAACATGGTATAGTTTAAGATACGGTGATGGGGCAAAAATCCAACTGAGTTGAGAAACCCAATAAATGAGAGAGTGACCTAAATGTGTCTTAAGACACACCTGCACCATAAATCCAGAGAATACTGTGCCTGCTGTCACATAAAGAAATGTATGAGAGAATGCTTATTACAAAGATTAAAATGAAGCACATTGTCTGATTAAAGACCTGAAACATCCTCCTCCGTTTGCTGGTTTATACTGACAACAGGTTTTAAACCCATGGACCACATTACCAGATGACTAAAGTCATGGTAAAGTCACATAAAATGAAGTTGGACATGATGAGGTTTTCTGCACCTCTTTCTGTGGAAACTTGATATCACTTTCACGTTACCAAATCAAATCACCCAAACCTGCAGCTGCAGAGAGAAAGTGCAGCTCAGCCTCTGTCAGAGCCGAGAAGAGGCCGAGAGCAACAGGAAGACGTCTGCACACGGGTTTAACACACATGCGAGCTGCTTACTCTAAATAAGTAGCTGGGACCCGGAACAGAAGGTGAAAAAAAACGACATAAACGAGCAAAGAGCAGATGAAACGAACAAAAACAGACGTGTTCACCAGCTGCACAGCTAGCTGGCAGGTTAGCTTACATGTCATGTGGTAAAACCTGTCCGTACACGGCTCCGCGGGGATTCATACCTCTCAATCTGGCTCCTTTAGGTGGTTTAGTGTTTCTGAATCAGCCCTCGGGTGGTTTCAGACGGACAGATATTAAACTCGCCGCCGCAGACAAATCATCTGTTCCCCCCTGCGTACGCTCAGACACGACGAAGTAGCGAGAATATTAAAGACTTGTCGCTAGGCATTCTGGGATGTGGAGTCCGTAGCTGAACTAAGGGTGACCCTGGTGGTCATGTCGCAGATCTGCACTTAATTTTGGTTGGATCTTTGATCAAGTGTTCAAACGTGTCAGTAAGTAAAGTCAGGATAGTTAAAGAAATGTCATTGTTATTTAAAAATAAAAATAAAAACAGAAATTAACAATTTAACAACAAATTATTTTCCTTTTCACCAGGAAAAGAAAAAAAACACTTTGGCTCAGAATTGTCTTTGTATTGTTAAGGATTTATGTTTTTTTATTTTCAGGTTCAGGTTTTCAGGTTGTAAATCCTTCTAAACTAAAATGGACAGTGGGCTCAACTTATCTTTCTCATGAAGCTGAATGCACCAAAAACAAACAAACATTTAGAGAACAAAATAAATTACATTTCCATCTGGATGGACAACTAAGAGTGACATAATAACGTTCTGACAGTCTAATTTCTGTCCAGTGCAGAAAAACAACACAATAAAAAGTGAAAAATGAAAACATAGCTTATTGGCTTAGCCTTATTTCTTTTCTATCACAGTTCATGATTCATGATTCATGATTCAATTCAATACAATTCATGATTTAGCAAGTTGGCGTTTCTTTACAACTGGTTTTCTTTAATAAATGATAATTAAAAAGTACTTTGTATTTACTTTGGTTACGTTTCTGTAATATTTACAATTCATTGGTGTTTTTAATAATTTAATTGTGCACAAATATACATTCCTTTATTCTGGAGGACTGAGGTCCTGACATCATCCTCTTCATCCCAGAAACGTTTATTACAGTTCTTACAGTAACTGTGTCCACAAGGAATAGTCACAGGATGTTTCATTAGATCCAGACGGATCGAGGAGGTTTCCTGGTACAGCTTATCTCCTTTGTGTGCCATTTCAGTAACAGCTGACTAAGATCTCTTAACAACTGAATCTGATCACATTTTTATATGCTGTTAGTGGGGACTTGTCTGTGTGGGCGAATAACCTCTGCTTGGGCCTTCTGACTCAGACTGGCCCTTAGAGACATCATCACACTTCTGGCACCACATAATATATAAATAATAGATAAAAACATAAGAAGAATTCTCTAGGAACCCTGAAAAACAAAGTTGAAGTCATGTGTATGCTGAACATACTCAGATCGGTTTCACTGCTTATGATGATTGGATGATGGTTTGCGTATCAGGCTGGCAGGGAGCTGTGGTGTCTCTGTCTCTCTGTCACTGACATGCAGATGCCTTGCTGCACAAATGTATTGTTTTTATCTTTCATGTTTCAAACCTCTACAACCTCTCCCATAGAATTCATGGTTCCATCAATTATGGCAACTCCAGGTCCTGAAACTGAAAAGCAGTTCTTGACCATCCCATGTTTGACTGTCGGTATAAGGGGATTATAACTTGAAAATAAATGTGGTCACTCACAATTTGTGAAGGTGGCAGTTTCTTTTCACACAGGACCAGGCAGGTTTTTAATAAATTAAATTAAAGAAAACATTTGTCTTATGGTTTTAAAGCATGTGAGTGTAATAAGTAAAAAAAAAAAGGGGGAGCTAAGATGTTTTCACAGCACTGTTTCGTCTTGGGCTTTGGGGGATTCCTTTTTTTAACCCGAGTTAAAGGAATGACATGCAGTGGTGAATGGGATGCAGACCTGTATGTGGAAACAACCAGGGCAGATGTTTACACTGATGTACAAATGACATACTGTGAAGAAATTAACTATAAAGTAATTATTGTTGATATCCTCAAAAAGAATGAGATAATTTATAATTTAACTTTGATACAAAGCATTTTGGTGTAATGGTCATGGTTATTATATAATATTATTTTATTACAGTACACGCACTCTGTCAGCAGAAAGTTACCCATGTAAATATAGGTGTGGAAAAAGTTGTGTCATGTCACAAAACCACACAACAAGTCAGGTGCTTTCCTTCAAACATCTAAAGTGATGCACTAAATATGCTCCAATGTCAGACCAATGAGAGAGGCATGTTTGTCTATACCGGCCAATCAGTAACTCCCGTTCTGAGACATTTTATAGGAGTGGTTATATTTATAATAAGATATCTGAAAAAGTGTTATGCAACCTGTTTTCTTTATTTTTACAGCTCCTTAGATTGTTTAACAGAAGAAAGCTGTTCACTAATATTCACACGAGTCTTTAAATTATAAGGATCAATAATAACAGTGAGAGAACAAAATAATCAAGTTTATTAAGTTGAACGAACAAAAGGCCTCAAACTCGAACATGACAACCTATTTTAATCTGAATCAAAGTCAACATAATAAGTGCACAAACATTATAAAATACATTCTATCACTGTGTTTTATTACAGAAGGAAAACTGGCTCAGTCCTATTATTCATTTCTCCATACACTGAATCAGATGCGGTGATGAAGGCTGAGGGATAAATGTTTGTTTATTCCTCGCAAAAGTCTTTATGCAGAATGTACAAAGCTTCAGCTTGTAAAAAACAGTTAGATGATAAAAGTTCAAATGATTTCCTTCAGATTAAGTTTACCAACACACAATAAAACTGGTTCTTCTGTTAATTACCATGATAACAACATAAAATTCACAAAACCTTGAGATAAAGCGATTTTTAAACAAAATTTCAGCTTAAATAAACAAAAATACGTAATTTTGTGGTGATGTTCTCCACGGCTAAACAGACAGGAACAAGTTTCATCTTCATCAACAACAGTTTACAGTGAATTCTAATTGAATGTAGAGAACTCGGCAGTGTCTCCATGATAATAAGGAAGCCATATTCCAGCATGGAGAGGTTGAGTGAACGTGGTCTGGACTCTGTGCAGGAGAGTCGTGGTTTTAGAGACACTGTAGAAGGACAGAACTCCTGCTCTGTGATCCAGGTACACTCCTATCCTGGAGGAACGAGGACCTGAGAGAGGAATGCTAATTTTGTTGTGCCAAAACTTGCAACTGTTCTGGAAACAATCTAAAGCCCAAGATTTGTCGTTGTTTCCAAATCCACATTCATTCCAGCTCCCAGATCTCCTGATGTTCTGGTAGGCAACTGCTACGTAAACTCCTCCACCTCTCCACTCCACCTCCCAGTAACAACGTCCTGTCAGACCCTCTCTGCTCAGGACCTGCCAAGCATCAGTGAATCTGTCTGGATGATGAGAATAAGACTGTTGTTGACTCATTAATGTTGCTTTTCTGTTTGCATCAGATAATAACAGCTTTGTGTTCGCTGTGTTTGGATCCAGTGTGAGTGTTTGTGAATATTTTAGGAATCCATCTCGGGTCTTGGGTTCTGGTTGTGGGAGTAAAACATCCACCATAGTCACTGTCCGTGAGACATTTGTCCATGTCTCCCTCAGAGTGTCCTGTAGTTTGTCTCTGAGCTCTGACACAGCTGCTGTCACATCCTCAAAGTACCTCAGAGGACGGATGTTGATGCTGGATGAGTGTGTAGACCGACTGAGTCCTGACACTGAGGGGTAGTTGTGGAGAAACTGG
>JAUMTR010234902.1:0-33158 GCA_032270685.1 Microctenopoma stevenorrisi | reverse complement strand
TGTGTGTGTGTGTGTGTGTGTGTGTGTGTGTGTGTGTCTATATATATATATATATATATATATATATATATATATATCTCAGAAAAGGTTAATCCGATAGCAATATATGAAAACCAAAGACAGTTGCTCGCGTTCACACAGTTGTTGCTTTGTGTAATAGTTCAGAATTGATGTTGAACCTTCAAAATTGTGTCTTATTCAGTAATAATTTGTAAAATTTCAATTCTGGTTTTTGTTGCCGTCTTTTATTACAGCCTGCTGTAGTAAAACAGTCACCCAAATCACTATCAGTTATTAAAAAAGGCACAGTTTATGATTCAAAGCATACCACATTACCTGTCAAAAATGAAATGATGGAGCCAGTGTTATGCCAGGTGGAATTGATGTTGTTTATTGATGACTTTATACACATTACCCAACACATTAAGATTAATTCACACAGACAAAGCGTGTTGGTCTACCAATGACTGTATAAAGTATGGAAGACATGGCTTTCTAAAGTCTGACTTGAGAAAACCCTCTGGAATGTAAGGGTGGTTCACACCCCCATTCTTTCATACACTCGGTTTTGCCTTCTCACCTGTCACGCGCCGCTCCCATTTACTCACTTACCTGATTACGCCCGGCTCCCGACCACACGCAAGCTTTAGCTCCAACTGTTTTTAATCACCCACTCGCCTCGCTTCCGACACCTCCCTCCCCTGTTTCCATGTGACGATCAATCAGCGTCCCTTCAGATTCTCCCGTAGGCAGTCCCTCCCCTCTGGAGACATTCCACACTCAATATACCTGTCGTGACCAACCGATTTCTGCAAACCTGTTTCACCTCCTGTTGTCTTCACACCAGCCGACCTCTGTTCGTCCTTTCCTGCTCCTGATAATTCCCTGTTCACTCCACGTTATTTGTCTCTTCTACGTCCTGTTGTGAATCTCTGAATTTGCTGTTCGTCTCTCACATTGTGTGATCCTACTTTCTCAATCTCACATCTGTTATTTTGTCTGGTCCCGTTCTGGTATTTATTTTTCCCTTATTTTTTTCTTTTGTCATTTCTCTTCGGTCCTCTGTCCCAGCTCAGTTTGCTGCCCGTTTTTTCCTCATCCTCCCCGTCTCCTCGTTCACTCGTCTTGTCTGTGACACCTGTGTATTTTGGCCCTGTGTTTCAATCTTCTGTTGACCTACCTTTTCCCCTTTTTGTGTTAAGTTAATTCAGTTATTTGTTAGCCTGGCTTTATTTCTCTGCCTTTTGCCTCCTTAGGAGTGATTTTAGGTTTACTCGTTGTTTTGCATTCCTTTTTGAGTTTTCCACCCAGTTAGTCTAGTTTTTGGTTTGTTACTTTAACCCTCAGTATATTTGCGTGTGCCTCCCTGATGGAGTGATTTTGTGTTCTAGTGATCATGTACTTGTTTTCTTTAATAAAACCTTCCTCTCATTTTCCTCTTGAGTGCCCTTGGGTCTGCTACCTCAAAATCCTGACGGTGAAAGCACCCATAGACTTAGACTGCTTCTGTTTCATAGATCAGGTTTCAGTAATTTATCTAGACACCACTCTGCCCTTTACCTTTAAAATCCCTCAAAAAGGGCTTTTTTTATTGCAAAGCTATTACAGGTGCTGGTGATAAAATTAGAATATCATGAAAAAAGTTAATTTATTTCAGTAATCCCTTTTAAAAAGTTAACCTTTTTTGAAACTTTATTATATTTATTCATTACACACAGACTGATATATTTTATGTTTAGAAATCAGGTGCCAAGTCCTGTTGGAAAATAAAAATCTGCATCTCCATAAAGTTGGTCAGCAGCAGGAAGCATGAAGTCTTCCTAGTAGACTGTTGCGTTGACCTTGGACCTCAGAAACACAATAGACCAACACCAGGTGATGACATTGCACCCAAACCATCACTGACTAGAAACTTTACACTGGACTTCAACCAACGTGGATTCTGTGCCTCTCTTCTGGGACTTTGATTTCCAAAGGGAATGTAAAATTTACTTTCATCAGAGAACATAACTTTGGACCTCTCAACAGCAATCCAGTCCTTTTTGTCTTTAGCACACGTGAGACGTCTCTGACGCTGTGTCTTGGTAAAGAGTGACTCGACACATGGAATGCGACATCTGACACCCATGTCTTGCAAACTTGTGTGCATGGTGGTTCTTAAAGCCCTGATTCCTGCTGCAGTGCAGTCTTTGTCAAACTCCCCCACTATTTTGAATAGGTTTTGTTTCACAATCGTCTCCAGGTTGCAGTTATCACTGTTGCTTGCTACAGCTAGCATCTTTAGCAATTACCTTTTGTTTAAGGTTTAAAGCAGAGCCAGAGGTTCCGATGAAAGACTTTTATTGGTCAGAGGAAGTTACCAAAATAAGAGCCAGACAGAAAATGAGGCCAGGATCCTGACACTTTTGTGTCTTGGCCTCCTTGTGCAAGGTGTCAGTGGTCGTCTTCGGACAACTGTCAAGTGAGCAGTGGTCTCCATGATTGTGTAGCCTACAGAACTAGACTAAGACCACTCAAAGGCTTTTGCATGTGTTTTGAGTAAATTAGCTGATACAAGTGTGGCACCAGGTGTCTTCAATATTGAAAATCTTTACAATAAATTTTTTTCTGAGATACTGAAGTTGTGATTTTCATTAGTCATAATCAGTTATAATCATTAAAACACAAACATTTGAAATATCTCAGTCTGTGTGTGTAATGAATGAATATAATATAACAACTTTTTGAATTGAGTTACTGAAATAAATCAACTTTCTTGATCCTTTCTCATAATATTCTTATTTTGTGACCAGCACCTGTATGTGACCACCTGTGCAATAAAAATCTGTATGATTTTGAGTATATCATAATAAAAAAACAGCAGTCACCAAGTTTAGTATTTGGTTACTATAGAAATAATTATTGCCCAGAGAAATTCAAATACAACCTAAAGATTAGATTAATTGATTAGGTCTCTGTAATGTAGTGCTAACAAGGCACTGAAACCTGTACAGAAGACATTTTTTAAATACATAAGTTTCTACTCTACTTTTGCTTGCACATTTACATCCACGTTTGAATGCAAGGTTATGAGAATTTGTACAGATTTCTGCAAAAATAACAATGTCAATAGAATTGTACTTAATCTACAGATATAATAATTACATTAAATATGGTATAGAATTTCAGATAGATTAGTTGAAAAATAAAAGTTTAGACTCAGTCATAGTCTATATATAGTTTAGACAGTGCTTTACCTGAGATTCATATGGCAGAAAGGCGATATGTATTTCAGTCAAAGCCTTCATGGCTTTGGAGGCGCGGGATTTGGTTAACAGTCCAAACAAGGAGTCTGAGATGGCTGCAGAGAATCAAATACAAATACAAATACAAATTTTATTTGTCACATACATCAAGAAGAATCAAGAAGAAATATATTGTCTATAAGATAGACAATTTAAAGTACCAATATATAAATAATACTTGTGCTTGCTTTGTAAAACCTGATGGGATAGAAGAAACTAATGTGATGGAACTTTATTATTTAGAGACCATAAGTATGATGGAAACCTTGATGTTCTGTAAAGAATGTTTTCTTCCTCATTATCTTAGTTATCCACATGCTTTGTTCATCCTGACCCATGTACTTGTGCCATGTTGTGTCTTGTTGCCATGTCAAAACATTATTTCCTTTCATTGCAAGGAAATAAACTTGTATATACTTATAAGACAGATCAGATGATGGGTTTTATTTTTATTATTTAAAAAGGCCCTTATTTGAAAATCAGACTCTTATTATGGCAGATTAAACTGTGGAGTCAGGTGTGTGTGTGTCTGTGTCTGTGGAAAATTATCATAAATTATTACTATGCATCTTACTTTTAAGCTGTTTTCTTGATTTTTCACAATACGACTTAAGAAAGTCAGATTCATATTGTGAAAGTTGACTTTGAGGGGGACGTTTGATCATCAAATAAAAATAAATACAACTTAATTTCAACCACATTTATTGATTTAAAACAAAAATGCTCTTATTGTGAAAATCACTCTTCTTATGAAGGTTTAAATTCAGAGTGGAATCAGGTGTGTGCATGCATCTGTGCAAAATGATGATAAATTAGGTAGTAGGTAATCACTAATAGAAGTGTGTGTGTCTGTGTGAGTGTGTTTGTGTGTGTATCTTTGTGTGTGTTTGCGTGTGTCTGTCAAGAAAGAATTTGACAGGAAAAAGCTGATTCAAAGAGAAATCTGTGTGCGTGTCTGTGTGAATCTGTCTATGTATAAGTTTGTGTGGGTCTTTGTGCGTCTCTGTGTATCCGTGTCTGTGTGTGACTGTCTTTGTGTGAGTCTGTCAAGAAATATTGTAAAGAAGCTGACAAAGAGGAATAGACAAAAGTGACAAAGATGACAAACTGCAGAAAAGATGATAAATGAAAAAGTTGATTATTTGTTTATGAAAGATAAAGGTTGACTGAAAAGAAGCAGAAAAAGTTGATGAAAGTTGAAGAGCAGACCTTAGAGTGAGAGTGACATCACGTTCTCTAGCTGCACGAACATTCCGCAATACACAATAATGGAAAAAGTTAAAAACTGCTCAAAAATCACCCGAAACGTAAACTACACAAACGCAAAAGATACGAAAAAGCTGATTTAGAGTAAGAAAGATGAAACTGTCTAGACTTGTTTTAAGTTGAAATGAAATTTCTACGACAAAAGATGGCGATACACGATGACGATAAAAAGAGGAAGTTGAACGAGGATTCCCATAAACCACAAAAAACGATGAATAAGATGAAAAGTTTAAAAGTTGATGAGTTAAAGAGTAATAGCCTACATCTCCTAAGACGCACGTTTAGAAGTTTGAATGGAATTTCTACAACAAAGTGTCTAGGCCGCATTACATTCCAAAAAAGTGTGGGATTCTAAAGAGAATAAAGAAAAAGATTATATCAATAGTGTGGGAGCATTCCATCCACAACAATAGAGTCACTATATTAAATATGAGTTAGCAAATATTCAATGTCTATATTGTGCATGTGAGATGGGTTTACTCACCGTCAGTAAAGAAGACATGAGCCGCTCGATACCTTGGAGTCTGTGGGTCTCTGAAGTCATCAATCAGACCCTCAACAGACTAGGACAGAAGAACAATGTTTTAGTTTACAAACTGATAATTCATCACTCAGCTTTACCTTATTAAAACTTATATTTGTTTTACACTCACCTAAAATACATGCTTTATCACAGGACATATACAGTATATACAAAAAGACATGTATATACAGATACAAGTGCATATGCATAATATCTGTGCAAAGATTGAAACTCCCTAAATTATAAAATTATATTACTACTATTATTGTTGTTGTTATTATTGTTATTATTATTGCAATAGCAACAGTGTAATATGAAACCACATATACAATAACCGCAGTCCAGTAAACAAGATCTAACCCTTGATCAAGCAAATAATTCTATGGACTATGGGTAGCAGCAGGACTGTACCATAAAATTCAAACTGAATTAAGTGCTCATTGTTGACCTCATCTGTGGGTGTAATCAGGTAGATGGCCTCCATGCTAGGTAGAGGCTCCCGCCGTTTGGTTATGTCTTCAACAACTGAAAGCACAGGAAAACAATCGCAGATGTTTTATTGCATTTGCAACCAAAATGTGTTTTTTATAGTTATTATTAGCAGTAGTACTAATAGTATCAGTAGTCTCTCCTCCTTGTGTCAGTGTCATGTTCTCCTCCAGCCCTCATATCTTTTTGTCTTTGTTCCTCCTTTACTTTGACCACTCCCCTCTCTCATTCCCTCATTATTTCCAGCTGCGCCTCAATACAAATCAGTCCTCCCCTGAAATTTCTCCATTCCTTTGTCAGTTCATCCTCGTTATGCTACCCGTCATTGCTCTTCTCACCTCACGTAAGTTGGTCTGGGTTCAGTTCTATTTTGTTCCTTCCTCCTTTCGCCCTGGCCTCCTGGCCTCTCTCTGTTCTCTTTATCCCTCTTGTTCCATTTTACCTTCCTCTCTGTATTATGTCAGTGTTGTAGTTTTGCCTCCCCTCTGTGAGTGATTATTTGTTCCACATTGTTTTCTGTCAGGTTAGTTTATAATAAAGTTCCCTTGTTTGAACCCTCTCTTGTCCTGGTCTGCATTTAAATTCTCCATTTCGTACATGTTAATGACAGTGAGTCATTTTGGATAAAAGCATCTTCCAAGTAAAGCAAAAATAAAGTAGTAGTAATATGTTGATATTCTAATAAATTTTTATTGTGTATGCTTCATTTATAAATACAGACCTTAGAAAGAAATCAAAGTAATTAATCCAAAAAAGTTTTGGCTTTAGAAAATCCTTGACATTTAGCAGATAAAACAACTTGCAAATAAGTCAGATGGAACAGGAGTATATTAGCATCCTTTTCAGTGACAAATGGTCTTCCCAAAGAGGAATTTTATGACCAGTTTAATTTTATTTCTTACAGGGATGAATTTTCCAAATATTTAAAAGAGAAAACATATGAACATTTCACAAAACACAACAGGGAAAGTGAAAACACGTGACTTGTCATTTCACAAGACTTTGATGATGTAGGCAGAGGTAATTTATCAATCCTGCTTGGCTCAATACACCTAAAGCCAAATGTCTGGACTCGAGTAACATGACTTGGACTTTGATTTGATTTGACTAAATATAAAGAGACGACTCAACTGGGACTTTAACATCACTGTATTTTAACTTCACTTGCACGTAAGCCCTTTGACTCGACAAGACTTGCCTTCGCTAAAACCCAAAGATTAAAAAGTATGTTGTTGCGAAACACTCTGTATCTTTTATTGTGTGTATGCTAGTGATGGTGAGATGAAGCTTCGTGATAAACTGATGCTTTCCATCCAACTAGTCGACTCATGGTTCGAATTTATTTGCTCTACTGCGCCATCAAGTGGACGATTCAAGTGAAATAGGAACAATAATTACAAAGATATAATGTGTAAACCTCTAAACTGATTAAATTGTTTTTATGGCAATTCATCCCAAATATTGCCTTAGTATGCCCTTTTAATACAATGTCTGATACACAAGAGAAAGAGGAAACTAACAGGACAAAGTTTTAGTATGATTGTGTAACTGTGTAATCATGCCTATGTACATCTGGATAATGACACAAACTAGTGTGTGGTGCTTCAAGTTGAATAAGAAATTATTTTTATTCATGACACCAATAATTATACCCTATAATTTTAATCTTAATATTAATGTTTGTGTATTTACATTGCTTATGATAACACAGCTTATCACGGGAATGTACATGGAAACAAATAGGGAGTTGTGATGTGCTTATGACACTACAAGGAGGTTTTCATTTGTTTTATATACAAAGTAGCAGCTTTTCCACAGTGTTGGGTTCCATTGAAAAAGGAATGCTCAAGTAACTATACAACACGTGAATAATCCAATTCCACAACACCAGGGGTGTCCAAACTCGGTCCTCGAGGGCCGCAGCCCTGCTGGTTTTCCAAGCATCCATGCATTTGGGACTTCTGATTGGCTGAACACACCTGATCACCTTGATCAGGGACTTCCATCACCAACATGCAAGATGTAACCATTGGATACTGGACTTCCTGTAAGACCCTCCTAGATGGTCAGGATGGGTCCCCACACCTGCAATTCCCTCAGACTCATCACTGGGACACTGCACAGCTATGTGCTCAGTCTGCACCTCTTCAAACTCTACACATATGACTGTGCCCCCAGCCACCACAGCAATAAGATTATACATTTTGCTGATGACAGAAGGATGGTGAAGAGTCCTTCTTCTCAACACAACAAAAACGGACTTGATATTGACTGTAGAAGAAACAAATGTAACATGCCACCTCTCATCATTGGGGGTGCCTGTGTGGGGGTCCTGGTGTTTGGGTTTCTGGGCATCGAACTAAAGGATGACCTAACCTGGAGTGCCAACACCAACGAGCCATTAAAGAGGGCACACCAGAGATTGAATTTTCTGAGAAACCGCAGGAAGAGCCACCTTCCAACAAATCTGCTGCTTGCCTTTTATCATTGCTCAATCAAGAGTGTGAAAACCAGGACAAACCTCCTTAGGAACATTCTTTATCCAAGAGCACTCTGAACTCACAGTAACCGCTTCACATCATATTCATCCTATGGGATGAATACAGTGGGGTGCGAAAGTTTCGGCAACCATGTCAATGTTCATGATTTTTCCTGTATCATATAGGAGACACACACAGTGGTATTTGAAAAGTTGAACAAGGTTTATAGAATTTACATAAAGGGTGCAATAATTTTTAAACAAATTAAGCCAGGTGCATACATTTGGGCACCTTTGTCATTTTATTGATTCCAAAACCTTTAGAACTAATTATTGAAACTCAAATTGACTTGGTAAGCTCAGTGATCCCTGACCGCCATACACAGGTGAATCTAGTTTTGATAAAGAAGGAAATATTTAGTAGATCTTCTTTTTGCAGAGATGACAGCCTCTAAATGCTTCCTATAGCTTTCATTCGAAGTCTGGATTCTGGTTGAAAGTATTTTAGAGCAGCGGTCCCCAACCATGGGTCATTTGGTACCGGGCCGCACAGAAAGAATAAATAACTTACATGCCTTAGTTGATATTGAGCAGTGTTTAGGGTCGTTGTTGAACAACCAGCAGGTGTTTTTCTTGGAATGCTGTGTTCTTTTTCCTCCATGCATAACGCCCCTTGTTATGCCCAAATAACTCAATTTTATTTTCATCAGTCCACAGCACTTTATTCCAAAATGAAGCTGGCTTGTCCAAATGTGCTTTAGCAAACCTCAAGTGGCTCTGTTGGTGCTGTGGGCATCACTCTCACATACAGCATTTCCTTGTGTGAAGTGCGTTGAACGATGCACAGTGACTCTGTCTGCAGCAAGATGATGTTGTAGGTCTTTGGTGCTGGTCTGTGGGTTGACTCTGACTGAGCCTTAACTTGAACTGTGCCTGTGGTCTTCCATTTCCTCAATATGTTGGACTGTGGAAACAGACAGCTAAAATCTCTGAGACAGCTTTCTGTATCCTTCCCCTAAACCATGATGGTAAACAATCTTTGTCATTTGAGAGTTGTTTTGAGACCCCCATGTTGCTACTATTCAGAGAATATTCAAAGAGGAGGGAAACTCACAATTGCCCCACCTTAAAAACTTTTTCTAATAATTGGATTAACCTGTGTACGGAGCTCAGGGATTACTGAGCTTACCAAGCCAATTTGAGTTTCAATAATTAGTTCTAAAGGTTTTGGAATCAATAAAAGGACAACAGTGCCCAAACTTATGCACCTGCCTAAATTTTTTTAAACAATTATTGCACACTTCCTGTAAATCTGATAAACTTTGTTTTACTTCTCAAATTTCACTGTGTGTGTTTCCTATATGATATATTATATTATTATGTTATTGTAACAACCAACAATTTATACAGAAAAATCATTACGATTAACAAAGTTGCTCAAACTTTTGCACCCCCGCTGTACTTTTCAAACAAAACTGCCATAACTCGAAAGGTATAAAAGATATTTCACAGGTCAAAAGCTAAAGGTGTATAGACTCGTTTAGATGGCATGACAGTGGCAAGATAGCAGTTGTCTTCAAACTGATGGGTGAGTTTTAATCAGTAGTATTCAAGTTTCCGACAACAAAAAACCCAATAAAAACTAAAATCTTTGATTGGTCAACAAAATAACAGACATAAGGTTTACACTTAACTTTATGAGTAGAATTTTGATTTGATCTCTGCAACTGGCTGAATGAAAAGTTAATAAATTATCGTAGAATGACAGTAAAACTGTATTATTGCAAAATTTGTTCAATTCATAATTCCTTTAAATAATTAGCTACAACAGGTTCCAGCTAAGGATACCATAAAGGTGTACATAAAAGTAAGAATTTTCAATCTGCAAATGAAGGTAAACTTGACCCAAGGTAACATGCTAACTGCTGACAGTTTAATATCCTTTGTGCAGACTTGCACTTTACTAGTGCAACCCAGGGCACATAAGTATATATCATTTGCAAACACATTACACTATATAATATACAGGTATAACATATGTGATGCAAATATACTGTATAACAAAACATTATACTGTGTATTTGCATCATTTAATCTATATATACTTACTGGTGATTCCCTCTGACATGATGTCTGTCATCTTACAGCAGGAGGAAATCATCCTCATACTCAGTTTGTCCACCACCAGCACCTAAAACACAACCCCAGAAAACTGTATTTGATATCTCGATTGATTCAATCTCGATTTTATTCATCTCCAGGGTCAACATTACAGTGTAATGATAGAGGTGGTGAGGATAACATGATGATTACCTTCCATTTTCCTTTTTCTCTTGACTTCTTGATGACATTGTTCATAATCTCTGTAAGGAAGAACAATATTCAGTTTAGTTTTGAAGAATTGGAATACAGGCTGTCGCCTACCTCAGAAATAAGAGACTTGTATATAAGATGAAAAAAGTTTTACCAAGACTAAATGAATGTTCTTCTTAAAG
Organism: Microctenopoma stevenorrisi; assembly: GCA_032270685.1. NCBI lineage: Eukaryota > Metazoa > Chordata > Actinopteri > Anabantiformes > Anabantidae > Microctenopoma > Microctenopoma stevenorrisi. Next base: position 22,622 of record JAUMTR010234902.1, on the reverse strand, counting down.
TCTACTATCAACTCAAATTTGCAATACATGAGTAGATATGACCTTTGAGATGGTTGGATAAGGTGTCAGCAATAAGTAACAAGATCCTCCATGGAAAAGAATGTTAGTTAAGGCCAGGTAATGCCCAGTGTCGCTCCAGATATTAAAGACTTTTAGCACCATCACCACTATTGCAGGAAATTGCAAGGTTGATAAATAAACATGCATGTTGCAGCTTGCATGTCAAAGAAGAGTTGACGAGCAACTGTTCTTGTTGATTGTTATTTTTTCTGTCTCATATGTTTATCATACATTTTCCAAAATATTCACTAGGAGAAACAGGTTGTTCTCAAAAAGAATAGAAATAAAAGCAAAATAACAACAATGTATGCAACATTTAATAAAGGGAAATAAAATACAATTTATAACAGCTCACAGTTTGTTTCACAGAAGGTTGTGCATTTCCCATTTTTCAGTACAAAAGAGAAAAAAGGAGCCATCTCCCTTGTATTTCCGTTATATCTCAAGTATGAACCCTTTTCTCACTATTTTCACCTACCCAAGGACCATGTCTGTCTTAGAACTGTAAAAGGGTACAAAGCAATTGCAGTAACAATTCTTCATGTGCTGCTCCAGCACACTCCAAAGAATTGAGTTTCCTAGAGTCATTTCTGATCCTGTTTATACAGAAGAGTGATATGTCCAATTCATCTATTGATGTGAAGATGTAGAGTTTTAAAAAAGAGTTGAATGAATGCATGCCAAATTGTATTGAGGTATAAACTTATGGATTTAACTTAATTGTGAACATATTATAGAGAAAATGTAATCCAATCCATTACGTTCCCCACTAAAACTATGTTAGGATTGCTGTTAATTATATAAAAACACAAAAAAATTTTAAAAAGTGTTGGTCATCGAGTATTCTAGAGGCAAATGTGACCCTATCTGTCTGACTGCTGAGGCTTGGTTTAAACTGGGTCAAGTTGGACAATGCACATCAGTAAATCTACACCCAAATTACATAATAATAAAAGGACCATGATTATGGAATAGGCTTGTCAAAGTCAAGACATCACTCAAATTGAAACGTTATTGTTGCACTTGTGAGGGTTGTGCATTACCAAAAACCTTAATGAACAGTAGCAATGTTGTAAAAGAAAATGGGCCAAAGTCCTCCACAACAATATTAGAGACTTATATCATACAGGATATCATTACTTTAAGTAACTGCTGCTAAAATTGGATCAACAAGCTATTTTAATACTGAGATGGGGAGTGGGGGTATTTCCCATTACTTCCTATATTTTTGTTGAATGCATATTGCTAGAATGTAAAAAGTTACTTGTTCCTGCTCACCTGAGGTTGTATTTAATACTAAGGGCTGCAAATTGTACGGTTTTACTGAATGTGCCTTTTCAGATATGCAGGCTGCATACCATAGACAATAATGCACCCTCATACCACCAGAGATGCTGGACAGTTTGTACTGAGTGCTGGTGATAAGCCAGGAGGTCCCTCTTCTCTCTTGTCTGGAGGATGCAGTGCCCATGGTTTCTAAACAGAATGTAAAATTTCATCTGACCATATAACAGTTTTACACTTTGCCACAGAGCATTTTAAACGATAATCTTTTATAAATATGACATGTATTAGTTTTTCTTTGCATGACAGAGGTTTAACTAATTTCTGTATGACACAGCAAACTGTCTAAACAGAAAATGAATTCAACTTTATTTTTCCCAATGCATGACTTTGTGTAAAGCATATTTTTCACAAATGCAGTAAGAAATGCATGGACTAGTTTCTCAGCATCACTTTGAGACAGGGTGCTCCCTATTTTATGAATATTCCTAAAGTGGAAGAAGGACATCCTGGATATTTCTTTTATATAGGAAGTAAATGATAAATCTTGGTCAAAGAGTCCTCAGAGAAGCACTTAAGGCTAATGTAAATTAATCTAGTGTAGCGATCTGACTATGTTGTCAGTACTTCAAAATGAACCCTTTTTGGTCCTGTTTAAACATTTGATATATATGTGCAAAAAATTGTATTCTGTTTTATAAAGATTGTTCCAACTCTCGTGAAATTGGTTGTGGTTTATACAGAGGTACAGAGAACAAAATATTTCTTATAAAAAATCTGTAGAAAAACAAATGTCACACTAAGACACTTAACAGGAAATTAATTAAATTAATCTGTAATTGTATAGTACTAAATCATACCACAAGTCATCTCAAGGCACACAAAATTTACAGTACAACTCTATATAATTATATAGAAAACCCAACAATTAGTTCCTAACTCGTAAATGAAACTGTTTGTAAGACAGAATTCAGCATTTTGCAACATCCTGTCACTTCTGAGCAATGTTGCAGTTTATTTTGCTGTGGGTTTAACCAGCTGTCCCGGTCTGACTGAACAGTAAGGGGATGCTGCAATCACTGCCTATAATCTCTTCCCAATCCTCTTACTATATCCACCACTCCACTACTCTTTGGGATGGGATGTTTCTGTGTCAGCAACATGACGTCACAGGAGAGCAGCTTTACTTGCTTTCACCCATACAAACATTCACCCTCCAAAATCAGTCAACATGTCCTGTTTCCATAGTGGACCATGATGACATTTTATTTAAAAAATTGTCCCTAAGGTGTCATAACATATTAGCACAACAGTATTTGTAGTATAGTGAGCTAGTGAGTAATACCGAGTAAATATTGGCATTAATCATGAATATACCAGTTTTCAGTGTGAGTGATGTCACAAATAATTGATTAACTTAGCTCATATATTTTGAATCCCACAGTCTCCAGTCAGCCAGACGTGTCTGTCTGAGAAAAGCCTTGACACGAAATGACATGTACATCCTTGAATGGTCCTGTTCATCCAATTAGTGAAGATTAAATGGAAGCGTCACAAAGAAACCTACTAACAACTGCTTCCTAAACGCTCGACAATAACGAATTACAATCAGAAGCAACAATAGTTAGGATGTGAATCATGGTAATCTTTAACTCCGACAAAATAAGTAAAAATAAGAGCTTTACACATTCTCTGTAACCTTAAAATCATAAATAAAAATATTTTCTTATAACTATTGTCTGAAGAAGTCTTAGAGTCTACTTACTATAATACATCTAAAGTGCACCATGCAATGTAAACTTCCTAGAGTGAGATGCCGTAGCTCAGTATGAGTGATAGCAGTACCCAGGATGAATAGAGAGTCCGATTTTATGCTCTGTAGAATCTGACTTTTTTTAGTCAGATTTTTTTTCTATAGTTTATGTGCTGCTTTTAATGCTATTATTTGATGACAATTATTAAGTATTTAGTTAAAAATAGAGGTGATAGTAAATTAAGTCCTCATTAATTAAGAGTACCTGGTTCAAAACTGCTCATTATTCATTTACGTATAGAGAATAAATATAGCAATTGTTATATGACTCTTTGCCATGTAGTATGGTCACATGGTCTTATCATTGTCTGTTAAAATAATTAACTTATCAGTAAGGAGCCTCTTTTCTGTTATTTACAAGTACATACATACATATACACTTTAAATTATTACATTAAAAATATACAATATTTGTTACACACAATTTGCCCACAATATACACAATATGCTAATAAATATATTGTTAGAGATATAAAGAAAAATCATCAGTGCTTTTTACTACGACCATCATGGTTTGCTTGATACTAAACGAGCGTGTTATGATACTTTAAAATGTTGATGTACATCTCACAGTAGAAACAAACACATGTTTGGATGTTGCAGAGGCTTTCGGAATCGGATCTTTCGAAACTGCTGCCCCTGTCCTCTTCCCTTTAAAATGATGTCAACACACTAAATCCGCACAGGCGAAGATTAGTGAGGCAGGATTTGCACCAAACCGGGACTCTGTGCTGTAGACACACTGATATTGTACCTCCGAGTACGACATTCATCTCATAAGAGATACGGTCTGTGGAAATAGCAATTTTGCCAGTCGCTAAATGTTCCTGTGCTTCATTTGCACATCGAACCTCCCTAAATAAAACAAAATACAGAAACTGCACAGTAGAATAGTGCCACCAATAATCAGAAAACGTAAATAATACAAGCATCACGTATATCTCACACCTAAAGTTTGGGAAAGCTCTTCATGCCTTTACTATAGCCTACTTTACATAACTTTGGAATAACAGTTTCTCAGCTGTCAACAATATTACATATAATATAATATATTTATAGTAAAACATTCTTATAAACAAATAAACAGTTCTTACTATCTCCAACAATGGCTTTTAGTCCAAGTGGTGACATGTTGACCGTATGCAATGCGTCGACCTCCCTAAAGAAACCTAATCGGTGCCAGACTTATTGTCGAATTTAGAGCGATAAGCAACACACTTCCGTTTCAAATGATTCCAAAATAAAAGTCCGTTTCATTTAACAGAGTATCTACGTGTAGGATTTCTAACTTTATTATAATCGTAACCCGTGGGTGTTGTGTCTCATTAACTCAATACAATATCTCAAATGTACAGTTCAAGTGGTGTTACAAGCAGTTTTATTAATGTCTAGACTGAATAAAAAAGAATAAAAGGAGCATCTACTGGACCGGCTAAACATGGGATTAAAAGAGAAGAGACAGTTAAGAAGGGCAGCACAGCACGGGAACCGGGAACAGCACAAAGAAACCTAAATGCAAAGAAAAAAAGACAAATCACTCACCACACTATAAGTGCCCACACACCAAGTACAACACCACGCTACACACAAACCAAACCCCACGTCAAATAGTCCTGTTCCCAGTATCCCCACTGGCTGCCACAAAGAAGCCCTACAAAGAGACAGAAGGACCAGCAGTGATTAATATAAAAGGCACAAAATACAATAAACTGTTAAAATACTAAATACTATTAAAATGCTAAAGTTAAAATGGATAGTAATCGGCTCTTGACTGAAATACAAAAACATAAGAAACCGATTAGGTTTACCACAATTAAATACGTATATCATGTTGAGAATACCATTTGTTAAAATACCAGGCTTGGGTGTACAGTTTACTAGAATGCCAGCCTCAGGTCAACCAAAAGGCCTTGGGTTCACATAATGTATAACCCAGCGCTTGCTATTCATTTTTGACTTGTTGTAACAGATCATGTTACATTGAAATAATGTCATTGTCCTCAGATTTAAATAATTAATATGCATAATAAGTAAACTAATAGAAATAAGTAATATAATAGAACAATATATTCCATGATGCATCTGTTGGGAGATGATGAAATAGAATAGAATAGAATAAATTTTTTTTCCATTGCTATACATTATGCATTTCAACGCATTTTGCTTGGCAGCCCCTCAAATTTTTAAAAGAGAATAACTATATAACAATACGATAAACAACTGTTTCTTGCTATGCAGATGCATAGGGCACTTCGGCCACTAGGCGGCCCCCAAGCTGCCGCTTTTCAAATATTTTAGTAGAATTAAATGTAATTTAAATATCTCTGATTATGTTTGCTCTGTAATGTTGACATAAATTTGCTGCACCGGAGTATTTATTTTGGTTTGGTATTAAACAGGCATGTTCCACTGCATTCTCTTAGTCTTGTCTTAGTTAGCTCAATAATTATTGCACTAATATGTGGGAGGCCTTGGATCGTGACCAGGCTAAGCAAGATATCTTTACCTTTTTTTTTCATTCCATAATTCCTGTGTGACTTTATTCACATTGTAAAACGTGACTTGTCCTAATTATAATAATTTTGATTATGTATTATGCATAGAGGGTTGTAAAACAATGTGCAAATAGAAATAGTAATTCAGTCTATGTCTTCTGAACTTCCTTTTGCATATGCAGGCACAAAACATCTGCTTTGTCTGGTGTCATTTAATGGTTATATTTCATTTGCTAAATATTTAATTGTAGCATACAGTATTGGTACATATTGTTTACACATATGTTCAAAATATCCAACACCATGTGAAACACCTAGAAAATAATGTTATTTTTACAGGGTTAGACAGTCACTGCGAACTTCATGTGCATCTGATTTCCAACCATCCCAGCTCATACTGACTACATGTCTGCAATAAGGAAAAGGTTATGAGAGCGTAGTAAGCACAAAATTAAGTTTTAGGTGGCTCTTCTGCTCAGACTTGCCATTTTTGAAAATTATGTTAGTGTTGGGAGGTCCAATTTTCAAGAGCAACCTGTGGTATATAGCCTGTTAGTACAGATAGATTTATCTGGTCTAATATGGAAATGTTGATCAAAGGTAAAACATCCTTGAGCAGTCTAGTAGAGATGTGATCCAAGAGACACCTAGAACATTTAGATGAGTTAGTTATTGAAATTAATTCTGTATGATGTGTCCATGCCAATTGCAGGGAGGACCTGATTAAATTTTCTCTAATAGTTGTAACTTTATTTGCTATTTTTCACTGACTCAATCAGACTTAACCATAGGATCTTGGGTTGCTTTCTCTATAGGAATATTAGGGTTGTTGGTTTTCATGTTGTACAGGGTTGTTGTTCTGGTTTTTAACCTAACTGCACATATTTGGATGGTAGGAGAACCTGAAGTGGGACCTGAAAAAATGCATCCAGGTCCCTCTTGCTGTGATCTCAAAAATGGATGACTGAGAACCTTCACAGATACTCTTGCTGTGAGTTGACATTGCTAACTATTACACAACCGTGCTGCCCAGATTTGGTACTTATTTCAAGCAATTACCTCATGTAGTGAAATGCTGAAACCAGTGGCTGTACACAGACAAGGCATTCACTATGTCTGGAAAAGTATGTGCAATCTTTTTTCCTTTTCCATCATTTCAATTTCAGTTGACATATCAGTTTCATGCTAAGGTCAATTAGAGCCACATCTTTGTTATAACAATTGAGCATAACTGACTGGATTGCAATGAGTGAAAATAAGTTAGGTTGTGTCAACATGCCCACAGACGTTGCTTGCTTGTGTTGAGATTGACAGAAAGCAAAAAAGAGAAGTAGAAGGTGGTCTGACCAAAAGGGAATTGACAAAGTGTAATTATTGGTAATCTCAAAAAGGTTTTATCCAAAGCAGCTGAACTTTTTAGGTTTTTTGACAACGTTTCACTTTCCATTCGCTTTCTCTGTCTGACTAAATGCTGTGAGTAGCAGGTTTATAAACCCTGTGAAACCCTCGGGTTGGTGATTGGTGGTCACCTGCGGGTTGTCTTCCCCTCTGGATTTCAAGTATCTTAATGTGGCTACCAGAGTGTGAACTACTGTGGAACTTCCTGGGTATCGTTGAGATAACGGCATTGTAAGTGGGTGACAGATTATGCCTAAATCCACCACCCCTGTTTAACAAGGGTCGTTCAATCTTGCAGTAAACTGCTTCTTTTACACCTCGTTTAAACCAATCAGCTTCCCGGTCTAGGATCCTGACTTGATTGTCCTTAAAAAAAGGCTTTTTCTTTGAGGTGTAGATGAACTGCTGAGTCCTGTCCAGATGAAGTGGCTCTTATGTGTTGAGCCATGTGTTTGTGGAGCTGCTGTTTAGTTTCTTTTATGTACAGATCTGCATATACTACGTTGTTCTGTTTGTTTCTGGGTGTTTTGTCTTTGGGGTGAACCAGTTTCTGTCTTAGGGTGTTGCCTGGTTTGAAGTGGACAGGGATGTTATGTTTGTTTAAAATCCTCCTTAGCTTTTCTGGTACTTCTGCAACATAGGGAATGACAGCACTCTTACATTTGTTCTCCTCCCTCAGTTGTTGCATTGCTCTTATCCAATCTTCCCTTGGATTTCAAAAAGGTCCAGTTTGGATATCCACATGTTGTAAGTGACTCCTTGATGTGTTTGCGTTCCTCACCCTTGTTGACAAAGTCCTGTGAGTTGTTGACGTGATGAATAGTGTTTCCAACCAAAGGAGCTAGAATACTGGCCAGCTGCTTGGCAATATTGTACATGACTGAATTGATGCTGCTGACGATGGGCTGAGTGGTGTTCCTTTCTTGTGAATTTTTTTTATCATTGATGCATGGGGTAGCTTCACCAGGGTATAGGCGGTAGTATAGCGGTCGGTGAATAACTTTGTCCTTCTCCAGTTGTTGTAAACAGACAATGACCTTCTTCCTATAGCTGCTGGTAGGGTCCCTCCTAAGAGTCTCATATGTTGCAGTGTCACTCAAAAGGCTAGTCCCCTTGTGGTGGTAGTCTTCTGTGTTCAGAACAATTGTGCATCTCCCTTGTCAGCTGACAGGATGGTGATGCTGGAGTCCCTGCTGATAGGGGTTCACTGCCTTCCTTTTCTAGATGCTGAGGTTAGGAGGGGGTGTCTTTGCGCTGGACAGGGCAGCTGTGACCTGAGTTATCCTCTGAGTTGTTCTGCTTCTGCCTCTGTCATTCTGTTGTCCCTGATTGTGGACTTTGTAACTATGATGAGCTCTACCACTGGTATCTTTTAAGCAGCTACAAATTGAGTTTGAGAGGAGGCCCGGCAGTAAATTACTGGTAACATGCTGCTTACCAGAAATGTTATAACATATTTTGTTCAATTAGCTTAAGGATTTTTGCTTGTAGGAAATGTGATTTTTGTCATGTTTTTAAGTTTCTGAGGTATGCCTTATCTGAAGCAAGCACATCTAACCATACATTTAAAAGTGGAAAGTGTAGACTCATTTGCCATCTTCCCATCCCCCACACTTCCCTGGAGACATAATCTTGCACTTGGGTCTTAGTATACTCGACAGAAACAAAGGCAGGTTGTTCTCCCACAAATACTCATGGTTTATGCTAAAGCTAAAAGCCACCACCAAAAGAAATAGGCAGGGCTGATGACAGCAGACAAAATCTGAATTTGCATCTTTGCCAATGGATCTTAAATGAAAACAATTTTAAAGATTTTTTTTCTTTATTTTGTCAATTACCATTATTATTTGTTTATTTTATTATATGTTTGTTTTACTATTCCTTGACTTTAATATATACAATGTGTACTAACCAACCTGTAACTTACAATTTGTTTTAATTTGAAAGCCAGAAAAAATTGGGGGGGCATCTCAGTTTTTCCAAATACCCTCACATAAAGAATGATGCTTATTGTTCATTGTATACCTGCAGAGAGACAGACATGAGCAGGGGTAGGGGCAGAGGTCTTGTAATCAAATTTCACCTGTCCTTTACAACTCTTCGTTTAAGCAGCTACAAATTGAGTTTGAGAGGAGGCCCACCAGTAACTAGCTGCTATTTGTCCACCCCAGTGATACCTAATGTGAAAAACAAATATTTGTCTATTTACTGAATATTCCAGTACTTTTATTATCTAGCTATCTATACAGTATAATTAGACATTTCTATTTCACTCAGAAAAAAAACCCACAGCTTTCAGATTTCCACTTTTTTCACAGGCTTTATCCAATTTACTTCAAAATGGTTCAAGCTTATGCCTAACTAACACCAAAATTATCACATATTCTATTGGTAATACCACATGCTTAGGGTATTGTGTTGTATGTATGTAGCCGTGTATGAATCCTGACTTGATGTGTGCTCCAAAAGCAAATTCTTCTTGGAGCCAATGAAAAAACTAACCCAACCTAACCTAAAATGCCATGATTTAATTTGATATTGTGTCTAAATAGGAATTTAGTTAGATAGTACTAAAGTCTTTTGGTGAAATCCAAGAAGACATATAACTGCTGCAAAAGTAAGAATATACCACATCTTACCTCTGTATAAACAATGATCTGATGATGGTCTGACTCATGTTTGTGCAAGTGTGTCTGTGTATCAGGTCTTAGACTCCACCTCACTCAAATAGGCTCCCACAAGTGTGGGAGCCTATTTCCCCCCTGCCACCCTCCCTGCATGTATGTTGCCCTGGGCTGCCAGTGTATTGGTGGTTCTTAATGTCCTTGGCTGAATGCTCAGGTGATTAGCTCACTATCTACAGTTATGTGGGCCTGGCCCTCCTGGCTCTGCTAGGGGGCCCTTGTTTTTCTGGGCCCAAGGAACAGTCTGCCCTGGGGCTTCTGCGCTGTGGTTACCAGATGCCCCCCCCCCCCCTTTGTGCTCCACTCTGCTCTTTTCTGAGTAGGGAAGCGTGTTTTCTCCATATCTGCTTCATATCTTGGTGGCAGGGCTGTGTTTTCCCGCACACACTATTAGACATTTACACTAAAAAACATTATGAACACAGGCACGCTATCACAAAACACAAATATGCATACAGCTTCTAAACAAAGAGGGCTGTAAATGATGACAGCACAGCTGTCATGTGTCATCTGTGTTACTGACAGACCAGATTCAAACAATGATCTGAACCCATTTTAGCCTTTCGGTTCCCCCAACACACATTATACAACTTGTATGCAGTACAGTTCAGTTAAGAAAAGAGAGGGAAATATGGGACTGAGAATTTGAATACATTGTTTAAAAACATGAAAACCTTCATGATTTGCCTCAGCTCTACTTAGCTAAGCAGAGTAACTCTGATTAATGTACTCTGTGTTGTTTCCATCTCAAACAAACACCAACCACCTGTGTGTTCCTAACACACTGGTCACACAACTTATAAAAACCTCACAAAAGCTTGTGTTAATGCAAATATAATTTATCACAAAACATGTAAATTGAAATTGTCAATTGTAAATTGTCAGTTTAATTGTCAGCCTCCTTCCAGATGGTTGTAATGTGACAGAAAATACATGTGAGTGGGTGGGTGAAAAAATTTATACAGCACAGTATCGCATTATTTTTGTGTGGTGATATTGTATCAATACAGGGACCCCCCGATCATTACCTGGACCAGGTGTCTTTAGTCAATCAGAGGCTGAGCATACACATGGGAACCACTAGATTAAATGTATTTTGACAAAGTTGGACATAATTTGCAGTTGGAAAAAAACATTATAATCACAATATATCGTATATCGCAGAACATTTATAATCGTAAAGATATTGTACTTGCAAAAATGTGGAGTGATACACAGGTGAATCCAGTTTTGAGAAAAATTATTTAAGGGGGGGCAATTGTGAGTTTCCCTCCTCTTTATTTTCTAATATTCTCTGAAGAGTAGCAACATAGGGGTCTCAAAACAACTGACTGACAAAGATTGTTCACCATCATGGTTTAGGGAAGGATACAGAAAGCTGTCTCAGAGATTTCAGCTGTCTGTTTCCACAGTTAGGAACATATTGAGGAATTGGAAGACCACAGGCACAGTTCAAGGCTTGAAGTTGCAGACCAAGGAAAATCTTGCATAAACAGAAGCGACGACTGGTGAGAACAGTCAGAGTCAAGGTAGCTCAATGGGTTAAGCGTCAGACTAGGATGGAAGAGGTCACAGGTTCGAACCCTGTCTGACTCGTAATCTATCCCCTACCCCTACCAAGTGTGTCCCTGAGCCAGACACCCAGTGCTAGCTCCTTGTAAGTCACTTTGGATAAAAGTGTCAAAAGCCATCAAAACTGAATGATGGCTTTTGACCAGTATCCAGACTCTCATTGGAAGCTATAGGAAGCATTTAGAAGCTGTCATTTCTGCAAAAGGAGGATCTACTAAATAATGAGTTCATTTCTTTTTTGTGGTGCCCAAATTTCTGCACCTGCCTAATTCTGTTTAAACAATTATTGCACACTTTCTGTAAATCCTATAAACTTTATTTCACTTGGTAAATATCACTGTGTGTGTCTCTAATATGATATATTCGATATTCGAAATTTTTTACACCCGACAATCATGATTATCGACAAGGTTGCCCAAGACAAAGCACCCCACTGTATTATTCTTTAAAAGCCTGAGCTTTCTCAAAAATTTGACTGACTACATAGTTGCTAATGGCTGACACAGTAGCACTTGAGACCACAACTACAGATGTAGGAGGCATTGTACTTGTATTCAGAATTTAAAAAATATTTATAGATCACAAGCTTTAAGATATTTCTAAAAGTTTTCTCACAGAATATATATTTCTAAAAGCTTGTGATTTGTTTATAGTGCATATTATTTCAATATGTCAATCTTGCAGCTTGCTGAGAACTAGAATAAATGATAAAAAAATATATAAATTATGAAATTATCCCACAATTGTACACTTATACACTTGTAAGAGGAAGTGTGGTATTTTGCTGCTGAATTGTGCTATTATTACACAAAGTATAGCTTACATTATTATTACCTATAACATAAATACAGTCAGTCTTGACAGGCAAGTTCTAGTTGCTTGCTTAAGTACAACTACTCAGAGATGTGAGCAAAGTTTAAATACTGCATGCAATTACTACACACTTTATCACTACTTGTGTCAGTTGGAATGTTTGCATAAAATATATATAACTGCAAAATCACAATTATTATTATTGTAATAGTATTTAGACTTAGTTGTCTTTAAAGATAAAGAATCCACATTTTATTAACTTATAAATGTCTGTAATTTCCCACCTTTACTTTGGAACTATTCTCTCATCACCACAGTCCCCCTTCCCCTACTATGTTCGTATGCGCAGACGCTTTTCCATCAACATCTCCTCCAAACACTTAATCAGGATTGGGTCCACTCTCGGGTCAAATTTGTTAGCAAACCAGTGGCCATAGTTGAGGAGCCAGCGAAGTTCAGCAGCTCCATATATGCAGACACTCCGCATATGTGTACCTGTGCAGGCTGGGTAAAGATTTCCTTCTAAATAGTTCCATTTAACTAGACGTGTCTTACTCTTCAGATCTGTAACATCTATTTCTGACCTAGGAATGTGTCCTGGGACCCCAGGAACTCTGACAAGGGTGGCCCAAAAGTGTTCATCTGGTGAGTATGTGTCTGCAGACCATGCCAGAAAGTCCTTTGCCACCTGACTGCTGCTAATGTAATTTACAAAATCCCATGAGAGAACAAAATATGCACTACCAATGAACATCTCAATATTGTGCGGAGGAACATCTTTAGACACTGTAGTTTTGACAGGAATACGACTGTATTCATGACGCACATTTTTCAGTTCATGCTGAAAGCTGAAGCGCTGTTTCTTGAGTTCACTTGGTCTGCTTGATTCTAGCATGTTACTCCCATTCAATTGCTTCAGCTCAAAAACCAGTTCATAGTTTGACTTTAGAGGAAAATCCTGGCCACATAAGTTGATGACATACTTCCACTTGACTTTTGACTTTAGTAGGTCAGAGAGGCAATTGAGGTCTGCTTTAAGTCTGCTTATATGAGCATATTCCACAGACTCCAATTTTGAGGCAATGAACACATTTGGGGTACACTGAGCCAGGTTTTTAATAGCCTGTATAAATGCTGGAGAGGACTTTTGGTCATAATGAATGCAATAGATGTTATGAGGTGCGTAGATGGCATGGAGAATACGCTCCACCATGGGAGCATTTTTATGCACTACCAGAGAGTATGCCAAGGGGAAGTCCTGCTCTGAATCTGACACTGGAACCTCATCGTAAGCCCTTATTTTGATAAATGTTGGACAGTCTGAAGTCAAACTCAAAGTGCTACCATCATCCACGTCAACAATGACTTTCTGTTTTATCTCCAGAGCTTTGCCTATTTCCACTGGATCAAGCTCGTAGATGGCAGTGCAGTTGATGTTATACTTCTGGTAGTGTATTCTGGATAAATTGACACTGAATCTATAGGGCTCAATGTAGATGCTGTCCCTCACTTTACTGTAGACCAGCTTGAGCAGACAGACTGTCAGCAGAGACAGAGAAAACATGAAGCGCCTGTCTCTCAATCTATTTATGTAGTGGGCACATCTTCTTTTCATTCTAGGATAAAAACAGGATACAAAAAATCATTAAAATTAACATACTGGTCATATTTGTGTATGTTATCGAATCATAATAATGGCAATGACCTCATTACTCACTCTATAAAATATATAGTACTTGTACAGGTCTTACAAAAACGGACATTTCTGATCTAAATTACCTTGCTCTCTAAAGTTGTTTTTGAGTAACGCTTGTGCCGTGCACAATTCTCCCACAGTTCATCAAGAACCTTGATAAAAAGAAAAATATTTCTTCTATAACAATAAGAGTAAATCCCAACAAATAACACGAACTAAAATTAAAAGTAAATATAGCTCGACGAGCCTCTGCTTTTACTTTGAATACGATGTTTCAGGAATTAAACGTCGTAGTGGGGACGATTGAAACAATGGGCGGCCACTAAACCAACAGATACATTACATTTAAGTTGGTTTCTACAACAAGGTCACAAAAATCGAGTGAGGACAAAGCGTTAGTGATTATGCCAGTTTTATGTTGGTGAATACATTCTCTCAACCTAGAAAACTTTTCTCTCAAATAAAAAAGCGAAAGTAACCACAGTCATAAGACAACTTACCACATACGCAAAAAACTTTGTCGATTAAAAGATTCGTCTGCTACGTCCGGAACTTCATCGCGGACTGCATCGATAGCGAGGAGTGCCGGCAAGGGAGCGTCCCAGCAACTGGTCACCCACTTCCCCGGAACATCGACTACATTACTACTACCTCGTATATTTACCAGCTGATCATCAATGATTCAACCTCTTACGATCAATGAATGACAATGACGAAAGTCATAACCAGGATTACATACACACATCAAGACCATTAAAAGCAACAGTTTAAACTTTCACACCAGGGCCGTTTCTAAATGTTTGGGGGCCCTTTGCAAGATTATTTTGGGGGCCCTTGTTTTGATTCAATACAAGGGATTTAGACCCTTCAATTTTCTGTTGCATTGCATTACGGCATATTCTTAAAACTAAAATAAAAAACAACAGAAAAAATAATGCTGAACCAGGCAATAGATTACAGAAAATAAAAGTTAAAAATTTCTCTCTGTAAGGTGCAGAAACTTGCAAATATTAGAATGGTACCTTCTAATCAAAGATTTTAAAGATACCAGACAAAATCATGAGCAAAGATTCAAATCAGATCCATTGTTACTATTTGTTATAAGATTCAACAATTTGGTTTTTTACATAATGAACCTAATTATGTGAAGAGCAAGGATGTTCAAACTTTTTTAAAGAATGATAAATCTGATGTGAAGTTACCTGTGGGTCTCTCAGAAAAAGATTTGGAAGCAAAGGTTACTTAAAAATGCACAGTTTTAAGACAACTGGTGACATTGACATCATTTTAAAATTGTCAAGTCAAGCCTGTTTGCGAACCAAGGACTCCCATGTACCTTCCAAAGCATATGTGATAGCTGAGCTATCAAAGACAATTTGTGACTGTATATGTGCCTGGTTTAGAGCAAATCAAAGTTACTTTGGTGCAGCTGTTTTAGCAGCGGTATCAAAGACGCTTCCAAAAGGTGTACAGTGGTCCCTCGTTAATCGCGGGAGCTACGTTCTAAAAATAACCTGCAATAGGCGAAATCCACAAAGTAGTCAGCTTTATATTTTACAATTATTTTAGATGTTTTAAGGCTGTAAAACACCTCACTACACACATATTTGGAAAGCTAAACGCATTCTGTACTGTACAGGAGACACAGCACAGAGAGAAATAATTGTCTACAGTCTACAGCCAATCAGCACGCAAAACATAATGTGCTTATCAGGATGTAGAACACAATATGTGCAAAATTACACTAAAAGAAATTTGTGAAACTGCAAGGCCGCAGAAGGTGAACCGCATTATAGCAAAGAACCACTGAATATAAGTTTCTTTTAATGTTACAGAGCAAATAAATCTGAGATATCTGAATTACATTTAATTCTAATATAATATTTTTGAGACTAAAGTGGTAGCTTGGGGGCCCCTTATTGGTTGCAGCTCCCTATGCATAGTCTGAATAGCACAAGACACGGTACTGTTTCACACACCTTCACAAATTGTATTATGGTATTTATTAATGAATGCAGTAGAAACTATAACCTACAGTATTTTCAAATATCTTGCCAAATATCTTAAGCATTTAATCTAATATAACAAGAAAACATACTCATACATACATATACAAACAATAAGAACCAATTCATGAGATATGAGAACAAAAATAAAGAATGATATATATCACATATTTTACCTTTTCTTGTTTACCACAACCAATGAGCACAGTACACCAATATTAAAGCAAATAAAAAAAAACTGATCCAATCAAATTCTGAAAAAATAAACAGTAGACAATGGACAAATCATGTATAAAAATAATTATAGTAATTCACTCATCCAGTCTTCAGATTTCTTTTTTAAGAGCTTCTCCCAACAGAAATTTAGCATAGGTGTTGGTTGAAGTTCCTCATCATTCACCATATTGATTACTTTGATTTTCTTTAGATGGGTCAGAATGGCTGCATCTGCAGAAAAAAATACATTCAAATGTATTCATAACCAAGCCTTACATTTGAAGTCCATTTTTAATATTTGTTTGTAATAATTCTACTGCAAACTAAAGATGTAATAGGCATGTTACTAATTACTGTGAGAAAGTTTCTGTCTGCCTGACCATGTGTATTATTTTGAGTTACTCTGAAGAAAATTAAAAAGGCAGGATGCGGAGCTAAGAGTTAGTTAAGCAGTATAGACATACCTTTGATCAGAGGCTTGTGAAAGCATGTAGCCCTGCAGTACTGCAGTGTGTTTTCTTCAGGCTCCGTGGTCAGGAGGTAGTAAGACAAGGGCTTTCCTCTGAAAGTTACCTAGGCAAAAAGTGGAATTAGGTCATCAGAAATATCTGGTGCTGTGGGAGTGCTGGCATGTGTCCGAGACAAGTCATCAGTGTATCACAGGGCTGACATATAGAGACAGAGAACCATTCACCCTTATTCACACCCAGGTTCACAGACAGGAGGGAGGGGGCCAGACGGGGGGGACTGTCAACCCTACAAATGATCAAGAGGAATTCTTGATCATTTGTTGGGTTGTAGTAAGTAAGTAATACTCCCACCGCTACACAGAAATTATTTTACCATACACTAGAAGCTTGGACTTGGAGTAGAGCAGCCTGGTAGCTCAATGGGTTAAGCGTCGGAGTGGGATGCAATAGATCACAGGTTCGAAACCCCGTCGGACTCCTACCATCCTAACCCTATTCAGCACACATTATATGCTTAAAATATTGTAGAATTAAAAACAAACAGTCTATATTGCATATATAGCATATAGAATATGTCATACAGCATATGTTGCCTGTATTTCTGTATAACATATGCTGTATCAAGGTGGGGTTTTTCAGTTCTTAATGCTTTATTGCCTTTTAGGACAAAAAAACGGAAAAAACTTTTATTTTCAACTGAATGTCCATAGACGCCGCTCTCGCCGCTCTCTACGTGCTGGTCTACATGTAATTCCTAAAGTTTACAAATGTTGATTGGAAGGCAGAACTTTTAGTTATCAAGTTGCTCTCCTGTGGAACCAGCTACCAATCCAGGCTCACGAGGCAGACACCTTCTCTACCTTTTAGACAGCACTTAATTTAATTACTTTATTAATCCCTGAGGAAATTATGAAGGGTAAGGTGTAATGTGTTAGGTCTTAAACCTTACACTGTATGTAAGTGTCTTGAGATGACTTGTGTTGTGAATTGGTGCTATATAAATAAAGCTGAATTGAATTTAAATGGATCATTTGGGCTTTATAAACGAGTACACACACATGCACACACACATGCACACACACATGCACACACACACACACACACAAACACAGACATTATCACTCAGCCTAACTTAGCTACCTCAAAGCATCAGGTCTGGACTGTCAAATTAACACAAGCATTACAGTATTATGTCATATTATGTTTTGTTACATCATGTTTGGTTGCACTGTCACTTGCTGCTCTGCTTTTTGCACATTGTACACGCACCTTAATTTGTCTGTCAATATATGTTGCATGTAACACCATGCTGCATGCAGCTCTTGATTGCACACTGCACATGCACCTTATGTTGTCTATTGTCTGTTGTCTTATGTTGTGAATGTATGTTGCATGTAGCATCTTGGCCCTGGAGGAATGTTGTTTCGCTTCACTGTATATTCTGTATATTGTTGAAGTGCCAATAAAGCTTACCTTGAACCTTAAACCTTGAACCTTGAGTATAAGGATTTTAAACTCTTTATTACATCTCTCCAGTTAGAACTCATTCTGGATTAACTGGAGTTTTTTGAGTGAGCTATTGGGGCATCCTATTTTACTGTTTCATAAATAAATATAATTGGGTATTCTCTGCATAGCAATGGAAATGATTGTGTTTCTTTATAATAAGGTCAGGAGGGATCATATCTGATAGATAAGCTTTGAATCAGTGTTTAACCACCAAGACTTTCGCACACACTAGTTTAACCATGCCCTGCCCAACCACTCTACCAAGGTAAGTAACAGTAACCTTGGCAAACTCACACTTTGCCAGATTAACGGTTAACCATGGGGCAAGCAAACACTCAAATAAAGACCGAACCCGTTGAAGGTGAGAGGCCCAGTCGCCACTGTAGATCACGACATCATCCAAGTATACAGCACAACCAGCCAAAGCACCAACCACCAGATTCATGAATCTTTGAAATGTAGCAGGAGCATTATGTAAGAGCATGACTTTATAAGAATATAAACCCAAAGTAATAAAGGCAGCAATTTCTCTCGTCAATGGCACTTGCCAATAACCCTTTAACAAATCAAATTTACTCACAAATTTAGCAGAACCCACACTGTCAATACAATCATCCATCTGCGGCAACAGATAGACATCAGGTTTCGTAACGCTATTGACCTTGCGGAAATCCGAACAAAAACGCGAGGTAGTATCGGGTTTCGGGACCAGAACGTAAGAAGAAGCCCAGCTGGAAGAAGAGGGTTCAGCAATGTTATTCTCCAGCATGTACGCCACCTCAGCGTCCATCAATTCATGTTTATCAAGAGACACCCGATAATAATGCTGTTTGATCGGCTTTGCACTCCCCACATCAATGTCATGTTCAAGCAGATGGGTCTAGGTTGGCGTGTCACCAAAAATAGCCGGGAACTCATATATAAGCGCGGTGAGCTCCGCACACTGAAATCTTTTTGACAACAGTGAATGGCCTGGAATGGAGAAGTCACCAATGGCAAAAGACCAACACCCGCTCTCCGGTCATACAACCAACCGTTTCATCCTGACCTGTGACTTTGTTAACTTAATTCTGGCCAATCTCACAGCTTCATACAACCTATGCTTAAATCCATTTACATAGTCAATGACACTGACGGGTGGCACAGCCTGCGACACACCATAATGCAAAACCGCTAAAGGGCTGCGCACTGTATGTCCAAACATAGTCATTTGGACTGAATCCCGTGCTTTCTTGCGTCACCTCTCTAACAGCCAACAACAACCAGGGTAAACCCTCCTCCCAGTCACGACCTAGCTGCACGCAGTAAGCACGGAGCAAAGACATCAATGTCTGATGGAAACGCTCTAATGCACCCTGGCTCTCAGCGTGATACACTGTAGATTGGATATGCTGAATGTGCAAATGTGTCAACACTTGTGCAAACACTTTAGAGGAAAAAATTAGAGCCTTGGTCACTTTGAATGGCCCGAGGGATGCTGTCGAAATAAATTGGGACAGTGCCCTCACGACAGAACAAGTTAGTTGCGTAAAGGGAGAGCAGCTGGATACCAAGTGGCTTGGCACATCACGGTCAGAATGTATTTAGCACCAGCTCTAGACGGAGGTAGAGGACCTCCACAGTCAATAAGCAGATACTCAACTGGGTCACTAATTGTAGCAATAGGTTGTAATGGTGCTGGCTGAATGTTCTGATTTGGTTTAACTGTAACTTGACAGGTATGGCAACACATAATGGAAGCGGACACATCTTTCTTTACCTGTGGCCAGAAAAAATATCTGAGGATACGGTCGTAGGTTTTCCTCACCCCCATGTGCCCTGACAGATCATGGGACACAGTTAAAACCATATCACGATTCTTTTTAGGCACCACCACCTGAAAGACCAAAGTTGCCCACTCCAGAGCGATCAGCATCAGGCCACTCTCGGTAATCAGTAACGCGCTCGAAAAGCGGAAAAAACGTCTCAGGGTCCTTCTCATTAAATTTAGGAATAAGAAGTAGGTTACCGACCAGATCAAAGGAACTGGAATATGAAACCGATTCATCGGTCACCCCCACACCAGAGCTCAACCTGCCAGCCTTGATGAGCATTAACCTTTCACGCTCAAAATCAATCTTCTGCTGCTCCAAGTTCAACTGCTCCACAGCGAGCTGACGACCCGTTTTCTGTTTTTCAAACTCCATTTGTAACAACGACAACTCCCGACGTTGCTCAAACGAAAAAACAGCATCAGACGGAGGGGATGGAGCAGCCATCACAGCCTCCTCTGAAGCATCCATGTCCACCTCTGCAGCCAAAATGTGTAGATCAACCAGATTGGCTTTTAAAATGGTCTTCACACTCTGTTTACAATGTTTGTCATCAATCTTAAAATGATCCGCCACCTTAAGTAACTGCTCCATCGTGAGCAAATTCAACAAAGCTTCAGAAGGAGAAACAAAAAACTCCTCCAGATAAGCCATCACTCAAATACATACAAACCATTCAAAGAGATCAGTGAAAAACCCGCTGTTCACAAACAGTGAAGGCTAAAGAGAGTCAATCCACCTAACTGCTTACCCAAACTAACTAGCTCACCCCTAGTCTTCATGAGGCGTCACGGCGGGTATCTGCGCACCAAAAACCAGTGGTCCGAACAGGCAACTGTAGGACAGCGACCCGTTAGCAACCATGGACATGCTCCCGAGACAAAGCTCTAACCAGACAGCCACAATACTAACAAAAACAACAAACCTGACTCGCCGAAAATGGCCACGCCACTAAAACCTGACCGGGGATCGCCACAAGCCAAAACAACAATAACATCAGAACAGCAAGCTTACCCCCCGAACAGCGACAACCACAAACAAACAAAACACAAAAAACGCCTCCGCCACATAAACAGAGCACGGATGCACAAAGCACCCACCACAACCAAACAAATGGACGAGCCCCCAACTTTGTTACGCCCGGCTCAAGCTGCAACAAATCAAAGGAGAGGCGTGGGATAATGTTAAAACTAATATTTTTAATCACATAAAGAAGATACCAAAAATGCAGACCATAACTCAGGACAAACTAACAAAAGAAACCTGTGTGTGCGTGGCAGGCACACAGCCACCGCTCACGGTGTTGGATCAGGAAGAGAGATCGAGCCAGCAGGATTCAGCGTCCTTTTATGGCTGTTTAGGTGCACAGGGGAGTAGAATAAGGAGGCCACTGTTGATAGCCAAAAGAAGATTATTGGTAACATCAATCTGTGTTGTTTCTGTACCATGGTCTACTTTAAATCCTCAATAAAAAACTTTATATAGATTGTTCATGTGCAAGTGCTCATAAAACTGCTTTAAAACTACCTATAAACTAACGTTAAGTTGACATTGTGTTGTGATTTGGAACTACATTGGTGTGAAAAACTATTTGCCCCTTTCTGATTTCTTATTTTTTGCATGTTTGTCACACTTAAATGTTTCTGCTCATCAAAAACCGTTAAGTATTAGATAACATAATTGAACACAAAATGCAGTTTTTAACTGAAGGTTTACGTTATTAAGGGAGAAAAAAAACTCTAAATCTACATGGCCCTGTGTGAAAAAGGGCCTGCGACCTTCTGCATCCCAGTCTGACGCCTAACCCATTGAGGTACCAGGCTCAATGTTCCAAAGTATTTCCTTGTTGTAGGGTGCCACTCTGACAGTTTTTTTTCTCAGCATATTCTTCACAGTCTGTGTCAGAGTTTTCTTTCCTTGGGCATGTAAGGGGGCAGAAGATGTGGGCACTTTCAGGTTAATGGCATTGTTTGGTGGTGGCAATCTTAACAGACTGACTCTTCTCACTGGCCCATAGCTTATGTTTCTTTGGCTGTCTTGATAAAAGTCTGTCTGTGCTTCTGGTTTAGTGGATACCAGTATAGAGGTAACAGTGGATAAATTATATTGCTGTCTTACTGGTGTACTGCCTTTATGGTTGGTAGACTGAGTAAAAACCTTTGGCTTCATGGTTGCATACATCTGTACCAAGTCCATTTGCTTCTGTAAAAGTTCTACTAAGCTCTTCTGACGTGAGGCAAGGAAGGCAAGTTGACTTTTCAGTTTATGTTGCCAAATGTAGATAGACAGATTCCTGTACAAAGAATCAAACAACAGTGTTAATTAAGTAGTGTCAGACATTGACAGTTCAAATACTGTAGAAATTGTATGACCAACTTTACAGTACTAAACAGATAACACAATGATTTTAGTTTCTATCTCTACCAGACAGTAGTGACCTGAGAATAGAAAGTAATAGCAAAATAATAAAAAAAAGGATGGTAATTTTTTTCATTTTTAACAGTCAGTTTGGATGAGAAATCTGATTCATTTGCTTTCTGTGTTTTTCCAACATCAACATCAGCTTAGTTTACAAATTATATAACCAATGGTGTAGTCCATACAGTCCTACTTGTTCAGTCGACACAACATATACCCCCTTCTATATCCAATTCCAATTCACAACATAAGTAATCTCAAAG
Organism: Microctenopoma stevenorrisi; assembly: GCA_032270685.1. Taxonomy (NCBI): domain Eukaryota; kingdom Metazoa; phylum Chordata; class Actinopteri; order Anabantiformes; family Anabantidae; genus Microctenopoma; species Microctenopoma stevenorrisi. The sequence goes on along the minus strand of JAUMTR010234902.1, from coordinate 114 downwards.
CACTTTACAGTGTGAGGTTTAGGACCTTACACATTATATAAATACAGGTCCTTCTCAAAAAATTAGCATATTGTGATAAAGTTCATTATTTTCTGTAATTTACTGATAAACATT
>JAUMTR010231113.1:0-36113 GCA_032270685.1 Microctenopoma stevenorrisi | reverse complement strand
TATAGCAGCAAGCGCGCGGACAATTTGATGCATATAGAGCTAGGCTATGGGTAGGTTAAAACTGGTCATGGGGAATTCCCTAAACGCAAAAAAAATTTCCCTAAACGCAAAAATTTTTTTAAGACGCAAGGTAAAAAATGAAAATACAAGAAATTGAAATTGAAAAATTAATTCCTTACGCAAGGAATTCCCGAACGCATAGCGATGAGCAGGTTGCTCAGATTGCGGCAAGCATCAAAGAATTTGGTTGGACTAATCCAATCTTGGTGGATGGCGAAGCAGGCATCATTGCGGGGCATGGGCGTTTGGCTGCCGCCAGAAAACTTGGTATGAAAAGAATCCCTGTGATTGAGTTATCTCATTTATCGCCAACGCAAAAAAAAGCATTAATTATTGCGGATAACAAACTTGCATTAAACGCAGGTTGGGATAACGATATGTTAATGTTGGAAATAGAAGAATTAGAATTAGAAGGATTTGATCTTGACCTTACTGGTTTTGACGAGGATGAAATTAATGCGTTAAAGCCAGAGCAAGTAACAGAAGGGTTGACGGATGAAGATGCTGTGCCTGAAGTGCCGAATGAACCAATTACTAAACTTGGTGACATTTATCAACTTGGCAATCATAGATTAATGTGCGGTGATAGCACTAGCATTGATTCAGTTGAAAAGTTAATGGATGGTAAAAAAGCAGATATGGTTTTTACTGACCCGCCTTATGGGGTTAGTTATACAGGTGGATTACAAAATTCATCAAAAGGCTTGCAAGGTAACGCAAGAGAAATGATTAAAAATGATGATATAGATTTATACGAGGAAGCTGTAACTATTGCATCTATTTTTTGCGATGGTGCTGTTTTTATGTTTTATGCTGACACTGTTCCATTTGGTTTATATAGAGGAATTGAAAATGTTGGCGGTGAAGTTGTTGCTTTGCTTATTTGGAAGAAAAAAGGCGGCTACGGTGCATTAGGGGCATCATATAAACCAAATCATGAACCTTGTGTTCTTTGGAAGAAAAAAGGTTCAAAACTTAATTTTATTGGCGCAACTAATGAAAATAGAGTTTGGGAAGAAAACAAAGAAGGAATAAATAAATTACATCCGACACAAAAGCCAGTTGCAATTCCTAAAAGAGCAATTGGTAATCATAAGGCAGATATAGTTTTAGATTTATTTGGGGGCTCTGGAAGCACAATAATTGCTTGCGAAGAATTAAATAGGAAAGCAAGATTAATGGAATTAGACCCTAAATATTGTGACGTTATAGTCAAACGATGGGAAGATTTTACCGGCAAGAAAGCAGAGTTAATAAATGGCAGCACACAATAAACTACCGCCAGAAGTACATGGCGTTCATGGCAGCAAAGGCATGAATGTTGGAATCATGCTGCCTGAAAAAATCAAAGCAAGAATACCTTTTGCTGAATGGGTGTCACAACCTGAATTATTTAACAAAGAAAAATTTGTAAAAGAAACATCGAATTATCTTTATGATGTTTACGGTATAGGCTCAGACCAAGATCGTCATACGCTTGCTATGCTTGCAAATCAAATGCAGGTGTACGTTGATGCACAGGTACAGCAAGACAAACATCCATTGGTCATTAAAATAAATAACGGCAAAACCCTTGCGCCAAATCCTTATATTGCAATTGCAAACAAGGCTATGGAAAATTGCATTAAGCTAATGAATGAATTAGGGCTAACGCCTAAATCCAGATTGGCTGCAAACAAGTTAGAGGATTCATCGCCACTGGCTGATTTTCTGAAGGGTTGGAATCCGCAATGAAATGGCAAGATGGCGTGATATACGCCACACAGGTTGTGAAAGGTGAAATACTGGTTTGCCGAAATGTGCTGCTTGCCTGTCAACGATTCCTTAATCAAATAGAAAACAAGGAATGGGAATGGGAATTCCAACCTGAAGCAGTTGACCATTTCCTGCGGTTTGCTTCTTTGCTTAAACACGCTAAAGGTGCAGACGCAGGTAAACCACTTTTACTTGAACCATTCCAGATATTATTAATTTGCGGCATATATGGCTTTTGGTCTAAGAAGGATAAGACTAAACGCATGGTGTCGGATGTGATTGTTTTCATTCCTCGCAAGGCGGGCAAATCAACTTTAATTGCTGTGATTGGTTTGTACGAATTAATCTTTGGCGAAAAAGGTTCAGAGGTTTACACACTAGCGACAAGCAGAGATCAAGCAAGCATTGTGTTTACTAGCGCGATGGGTTTGATTGAATCCATGCCGCAAGAAGTACAGAAATTGTATAACGTGCAAAAACATCACATTACAAAATTAGGTGATTCGCAATCAATGTTTAAGGCATTGTCGCGTGATACCAAAAAAAGTGGTGACGGTTTAAATCCATCTTGCGCCATTATTGATGAGGCTGCACAGATCATAGATAGAAACTCAATCGAGGTTCTTCATTCAGGTATGGTGGCGCGGAAGAACCCACTACGCATTTATATCACTACTGCCAGTTTCACTAAAGACACAAAGTTTCATGAAGATATGTTGATGCTGCAAACTATGTTGTCCGGCGAAGCACCAGACAACCCGCGATGGTTTGGTTTGCTGTATGGCTTAGACCCGCAAGACGATTGGCAAAATCCTGCGATTTGGGCAAAGGCAAATCCAATGCACGGCATATCAGTATTTGAAGAAGCTATTGTCGCAAGGGCTGAAGAAGCGAAATATAAACCTGCAACGCTAAATGAATTTCTTTGTAAAACTCTTAATGTATTTGTAAGCGCAAATTCTGCATGGATTGATCGTACACATTGGGATGAGTGCAGTGGCTCAAATAATGAGCTAGTTCCAGAAGCAATTTTTATAGGTTTTGATTTGGCGGCAACGCGAGATTTAAATGCAGTTTGTACATTAAAAAGATATGCAGAAGATGATTACTTTGCAGAGTTTAAATTTTTCTTACCTGAAGAAGCATTGACCCATGTGCCGCAGCACTATCAAGATATATTTAGAAACGCTAAAGATTCGGGAATATTGCACTTGACGCAAGGCAATGTAATGGATGATCGAGAGATTAGCGAATATATTAAACAGCAAGCAAGTAAGTATGAGGTTAAAGAAATAGGTTATGACGCATACAATGCAGCAAGTTTAATTGCTAGACTACACGATGAGAAAATGCCAGTAAAAAAAGTTGGTCAAGGCATGGCGGTATTAAGCAATCCATCAAAGCATTTAGAAAAGTTAATTTTAAGCAAAAATATTAAGCATGACGGCAATCCATTCTTAGGTTGGCAGCTAGGAAATTGTGAAGTGTACGAAGATGTAAACGGAAACATAAAGATTCGTAAGAATGAAGCTGATAAAAGTGCGAAAGTTGATGGTATTATTGCGTTAATTATTGCCATGCATTGTTCATTAGATCATCCAGTTGATAGTGGCAGTTATGGTTTCCGAACATTTTGAGGGTTAAATCATGGGCGTACTAGATATTTTTAATAGAAAAAATAAGAACCAAAAAGAATCTAATACATTATTTGGGCAAACTGCGCTTGGTAATAATGTACTGCGTAATACAGGCGCATCACAAGCACTACAGCAAATGCTGTATGTCACCACATCTAGCGCAACGCAAGCAGGTAGAACCGTTGATATGTCGGTGCTGTCCCGCAATAGTACGGTGATGGCTTGCCTAGCAGTTAAAGCGAGGGCTATATCGCAACTGCCAATTCAAATCATGGCATACAACGATAAAGACCAATTGGTTAATGCTTGCCATGACCCATCAATTGGGCAACGTGACAAAATTAAAGCTAGGCAAGTTTATAGTTTGCTGACCAACCCAAACAACTTTCAAAGCCAATACGAATTCTGGTATCAGTTCTCGATGTGGTTAGATATGGCAGGCGAATGCTACACAGTGCTGTGGCGTAAAGATCAAAACAAATCAGATCAAACGCCATTAGAAATGTATGTATTAGATGCAACTTTAATCACTACACAATTAACGGAAACACGTTATCCAATGTATGTGCTGTCATCACCTACTTATGGTTTTTCAAAGAATCAACCATTAGATTATTGGCAGGTAATACATTTGATGGAAATGGGTTGGCAAGGTTCAGGCGGTTGGAATAAAGGCACATTGCTTGCAGAGTTGATCGGCTTAGATCAAGACATTGATTTATATGCAAACTACGTAATGCAGAATGGTGCAAAGCCAAGCGGATTGTTTGTCACAGATCAAGTAATTCCTGATTCAAAATATAAAGAGATTGCTGCACGATTAAAAGAAGGTTGGTCACAATTGACAGGTTCAAGACCAACTGACCCATCAAAACCCGGTCAAGGTATGTTGCTTGATAATGGCATGAAGTATATGCCTGTCGATATGCTTTCAATTCAGGATGCAGACATAGCTGCGTTGAAAGAACAAACCATGAAACGAATCTGTGGCGTGTTTGGTGTGCCGCCACAAATGATTAGTGTAGGTGAAGGTAAGTTTAATAATACACAATCAATGTTAGATGAATTCTACAAAAGCACAATGTCACCATTGCTGACTAACATAGAACAAAAATTAAAAATGAGTTTGTTACAAGGATTTCCAAACTTATACATTCAATTCCAAACCGAAAACTTTTTGAAGGGCGCACCACTTGACCAGATGAATTATTCTGTGGCGGGTGTCAACGCAGGAATTTTTACGCCTAATGAAGCAAGAAAGTATTTGGGGCTTGCAGAAATTGATGATAGTATTGCCAACAGTTTAAATAAATCTAGCAGCAAACAAGAACCACTATCAGGTTCTTCATCACAAGATACAGGCGGTGGCGGCAATACTAGTTCAGTTGGTAAAACTGGTAGAGCAGGCAAAGCATGAAACCAAATCAATCGCAATCAAAGCAAAAACAGATTGCCGACAAAATAAAACAAGCTGCGGATAAGCGAGTTAAAAAGCCAATGCAGGCAAATGGCATGAAACAAAAAAAGGTGATTTTCCATGACTAAAAATGTCACATTTATTTTTGAATCCCAAGTTGCGCTTGGCATATCTGCCGATGAATCAATGGATTCAATGGGCAAGATTGAAGCAATGCTTACCACTTGGGGCGCAAGAGAAGGCGCAGACGGTCGTAAGTTTAATTATCAACCCGAACCATTCAAGCAATGGGCAAAAGAATTTGCTGCGGTTGGTAAGCCACTTCCAATGTATTTTCAGCACAATGATATGTCCATGCCAGTTGGTCAATGGGATGAGTTTGAGTTTACCGATGAAGGCATGATCGGCAAAGGCAACATCTTTACCAATACAAGCGCAGGCAAAGATTTATACACAATCATGAAAGAATCGCCAATGATGGTTGGCGGTGTTTCTGTTGGTGCGTATGCAGACGAATATTGCATGGTAGATGCTGAAGGTAATATGCTTCAAACAGGCATTGATGCCGATGAAGAAGGTTATTTCAGCATTACTAAAGGTGGATTGGCTGAAGTGTCAATCGTTATGAACCCAAACAATCCAAAAGCCAACATCAACAAATTAGAATTCTTTCGTGATGATGGCTCATTCAATCTAAAAGTATTTGAGAAAGCTCTGCGTGAAGCGGGGATTTCGAAAAAGGATGCGACAACTGCCGCTTCCATTTTTGGCAAGGCAACCGCTAAACGTGACGTTGAAACGGTAAATGTCGAACCGACTACCGAAATGCGAGATGCTGAATCGGATGCGGCAAAAGAGTTTTTAGAGTATCTTGAACAAAAGGAATTGCTCAAGGCTTTAGAAGCACGTCTATCTTAATTTTAATAGGAACAATCATGTTAGATAAAATCACTGAAAAGCTAGATTCAATTGAATCTAAAGTAAAAGCAGAAACCGAAGTAATGGTTACTGAAAAAATCGCTGAAGCAACTGCACAAGTTGAAGCTGCTAAAGCAGAGTTCGCAGAAAAAGTTGCTGCACTAGAAGCAAAGGTTGCCCAAGTTGGTACGCCTTCAATCGTTCGTGCAAACGCAGGCGTAATGGTTGACGTAAACCGTAGAGTTGCTGAACAACTTTCTTCATTCTACAAATCAAATTCTCGTGTAGAAAAAGAAGTTAAGCTATTTGAGGATGCTGAACAATATGCTGCTTTCCAAAAAGAAGCATCCGCATTGACAGGTGGCGGTAATAATCAAGGTGGTCGTACTGCTTATGATCCAGTGTTTGCACCACTACGTTTGGCAAATCCAATGCGTGGCGTTTCTCGTGAAGTTGCAACCGATGGTTCTTCATATCAATTCCGTGCTAAAACTGGTAATGCAGGCGCAGCATGGGGTTACACTATTCAAAACAATGGTGCAACCACAACTGAGGACACAACCATTTGGCAATTAGTGCTGCAAGATTTGAACGTACAGTTCCCAATCCGTACCGCAGCTTTGGATGATATTGATGGTTTAGAAGCAAATGTTGTTAGCGATATGCTGCTTGAGTTCTCACAATCACAAGCACAATCAATGATTCAAAACAACGATCAAGTTGCTCAAGGTGTTTCTAATCCTTATGGCGGTACAAATGGCTTACGTGGTCTTGACCAATACGCAGGTGCGGCAGCTACTTATGCAGGCGGTTCAGTTACTACCGCAGCTTTTGGCACTAGCGGCACTGGTTCTACTAGTGGTCTGCATTCGCTTGCTACTTACGATCAGCTTACTACCAATGCAAATACTGTTGGTGCTGCAAACATCACTTACAAAGACGTAGTGAATTTCATTTATTCTTTACCACAAGAATATTGGACACCATCTGCAAAATTTGTCATCAACCCTGTGTTGCTGCAACAAATTCGTGGTTTGGTAGATTCACAAGGTCGCCCAATTTATGTTGATGGTTTGGCTCGTGCTGATGGTATCGTTGGTCAATTGCTTGGCTTTGATGTTGTTGTTAATAAATATCTCGACAACCCATCACAAGCAACAACTGGTAGCGCAGGCACAAACAGCTTGTATCCAATGTACTTTGCTGATTGGTCACGTTTCCATACTATCGTTGATCGTCTAAGCATGGTATTGCGTAGATACGATCAGACGGCTCCCGGTTTCATAACCTTTTTTGGCGAAACTCGTATGGCAACCAGTGTGGTCAACCCATTTTCGGGTGTTAGATACCGTTCAAGCGGCACAGCAACCTAATAGCGGTTTGCCCCTACCAGAATGTACTGGTGGGGGTTTTTTTGTTTAGGAATGGAATATATGAAAGCCAACGAAAAAATCATTGCAGGTATTAAACATACGCTTGAAACAGGCGATAAAGTCACCATTGATTTGCGTGAAGCATCGGCACTTACTGGCAGTGGTTCAGGCGTTGGTGGTCGTACATATTTTGATGATGTGTTTGCTGCTTATCGTTATGCAAACCCATTTAGAAAATTTGCTCGCAATATTAAAACGCCAAATATGTCTGACGTTCAATTTGTAGCAAAGACAGGTAATGCAGCTAACAGCACAAATCCTTTCGGATATGTGTTTACTCCTGATAGCGGTTCACCAAATATTAACACTAGCATTTGGCAATTGCCGACTAGAGTTATAACAGCGCAATTCCCAGTTCGTACTGCGGTGCTATCGGATGTAAATGGATTAGAAGCAGAATTGATTGAAGATTTAGCACTTGAATTTGCGCAAATTGAAGGCGCATCAATGGGCTTAAATAACGATCAAGCAGGTAGCACAACTACAAGCACTGGCGGCATTAATGGTTTGCGTGGTTTAAATTCATATCCCGGTGCGGCAGGTGCAGTTTCCGCATTTGGCACAAGTGGCACAGCAATTACAAATGGTCGGCATACTATAGCAAGTGTAGGTTATAACACTGGTGCATTAGATCATGAAACATTAGTTGATATGGCTAATGCGCTACCTAGTCAATATTGGTCATCACCTACTACTGCATGGATGATGCATCCAACAGCAATTGTTGCTTTGCGCAATTACGTTCATGGCGGTGGCGGCAATGGTGCAAGTTATGCGTTTGTAGAAACTGGTGCGGATAATGCAGGTACATTAACTCATGTATTTGGTTTTCCTGTAATACCAAATCCTTACCTTAATCCAATTGGCACAGTAGGAAATAAATCTGTTTATCTCGCAGATTGGGCAAGGTTCTTATCTATTGCTGATGTAGAAGAAATGTCTATTCAAGCTATGGAACAAACAGCTCCCGGTTTTGTGACAATGTATGGCGAAAAACGTATGGTAAGCACAGTTCGTGACCCATTTGCAGGCGTTCGTTCTATTGAAACTTAAAAATTATGGCATCCCAAGAAACAGGTTTAGGATTTGTACAGCTTGCGCCTACACGCAATCCGTTCAATTATGATTGGTTTGAACAAACCAACCGTAATATTGCTACTGCGTGGTTGACCCTTACTGAAATTAGAAATCAATTAAACCTGTATTCTGACACTAGCCAAGACACATATTTAACTGCATTGGAATTAGCAATACGGATGGCAATTGAAGATTACTTGGGATTGTCCATTACTAGCGTTCAATACAAAGTTTATTATGGTGCATCAGCTTTATATGGTTCGCCATTGTCACTTGATTTGCCTGAAACATCACAAGGTGGCGTGACAATTAATTCAGTTGCTTATTACAACGATTCAACGCCAACCGTATTAACTACAGTAAATCAATCTGCTTATTATTACGACCCAACAGGTCAAAAAATAATTGTTACTGATTTGCCAAGCGCAATTAATCCGCAAATGACTTCACCTGTCATTGCAACTTATACGCTTGCAGCATCACCATTAGCAAATTATCCAGTAATTAAACAAGCGGGCTTGTTATGGTTTACGCATTTATACAATAATCGTAGCGATGTAACAGATTTAAATTTAAAGCGAATTCCAATGGGTGTAGATACATTGCTTAGAGCATACAAGCCATTAATAATGTAAATATGCTTATTTATTGGATAAAACATAAAAATCATAATGACATAACAAATCAAGGTTATGTTGGAATTACTAATGATTTTAATAAAAGAATGTTATCTCATAAATCTTATGCTTTATGCAATGGAGAATATCCAATAAGTAAAGCAATAAAAAAATATGGATGGGAAAATTTAGATAAACAAATTATTCTTAAAGGCGATAAAGAATATTGTCAAATGATTGAATTTAAATTAAGGTCAAAAGAAAGAATTGGCTGGAATTTAAATATTGGTGGCAATATTCCACCAAGTCAAAAAGGAAAAAAACAATCTAATAATCATTTGGAAAAAAGAAAAAAATCTTTAATTGGTAGAATTTCTGGATTTGCAGGAAAAAATCATTCAGATCAAGCAAAAGAAAAATGCAGAATTGCCAATTTAGGAATTTATAAATCAGAAGAAAGCAAAGCAAAAAATGCAGAAAAGCATAAAAAACCTATTCAAATAAATGGGATAATTTATGCTAGTTGGAAAGATGCAAGCAAAGAAACTGGAATACCAACTGGAAGTTTGTCGTATTTACTGGCGGGCAAAATAGGCAAAAATAGTAAATATAAATGGATTAATCAAATTTCATTGGTGATGTAATGGTAAAAAGATATGAAGATGTGAATGTTTATGACCTTACATTTACCACAAATGAATATGGTGAAGCAGTCACAACTAAAACTTTAAAATTTAATAGTAAAGCTGAAGTTAAAGAAGTAAAAAACGATTTAAAGATTACCGACAAATATCGTGTTTATGCGGGTATGATTAATTTAACTTTTAATTTTACGCCATACACACGCGACATTTACGATAATCAAAATTTGTATTCAATCACATGGCGAAACCATGATTGGCGCATTGATAGCGCAATTGAATCAAATGATAGGATGCACGTTACATTTTTGTGTTACCACAATGACCCATCAACTGCGGTGTAAAAAATGGCTACACAAAATAACGTATTAGATTATGCAAAGGCGATACAAGCACAGCTAACCACAACGGCAAATCCTGTGCCAGTATATGCGTCTTTCAATAGAAACTTTGCTTCACAACAAAAGTTTATAACATGGAATTTGCGTAATGTGCATCAAGATGTTTATACAGGCACAACGCAATCGGTGAAGGGTATAGACAGACCTATATTCCAAACCAATATATATGCAGGCACATTACAAGATGCGTTCGGCATAGCTAACACGATAATACAGGCACTTCATGGATACAGTGGGCAGTTTGGTGGGGTAACTGGTTTTTATATTAGTAAACTTGATATTGATTTTCTTTATAATTCATACGAGAACGATATAAATTTACATTCAGTTTATCTTGATTGCACAATGGATATTCCGACATAAGACAGACTTTTAACTTTTTCGAGGATAAATCATGGCACTACCAAATAGAGTTCTTCCCGGATTTGCTGCGATACTTTACGCACAACCAACTTCAAACCCTACTGCATTAACAGTTACTCAATTATCGACATTAGCTAATGTGGCTGCAATTGCTATTAGTGCAAATCAATTGCCAGTTGAATCTATACCTGCATTTGGACAAGATGACGGTGTTGTAAATTACTCGGTTGCAGGTTCACGCCAATCAGACAAGATACCAGTGCAATCAGCACCAACATCTTTATCTGTTACTGCCGCATGGAATCCTTCCGATTCAATGTTGCTTTTAATGCGCGGTGATTCACAAAGTGGAATTATTGATCGCACATTCGTTATTGCCGCAGTAGATGGCAGCAACATTGTTTATTATGCTTTCAATGGTCGCGTATCAGAATTTCAAATACAAAGTGACCCAAGTGCTGAAGCAAAATGCGTATTCACTATTCACCCGCGTGGCAACCAATACGGTTGGTCAAATAACGTATAAAGGAAATTTATCATGGCACTACCTAATAGAGTTTTACCCGGCTTTGCTGCTTCGCTATTTATGCAAACAGGCGCAAATCCAACAACATTAACAACTGCAAATTTATCTGTATGGTCTGCACAAGTTGCTACTATTGTTGGCACTAGCGCAGGCGGTACAGGCGCGGCAGGTACATTAGTTCCAGTTGAAAGCATACCTGCGTTTGGTCAAGATGATGGCGTTGTAAACTATGCTGTCGCGGGTTCACGTCAATCCGATAAAATCCCTGTGCAATCTGCACCAACTTCATTATCGGTAACGGCTGCGTGGAATCCTTCTGATGCTGCATTGTTGCTGATTCGTGGTGATTCACAAAGCGGCATCATTGATCGCACATTTGTAATTGCTGCGGTTGATGGAGCAAACACAGTTGCGTATGCGTTTAATGGTCGCGTGTCTGAATTCCAGATTCAATCAGACCCAAGTGCAGAAGCTAAATGTGTCTTTACGATACATCCTAGAGGTAACCAATACGGTTGGTCGAACAACTAAAACAATGCCCCTTCGGGGGCTTTTTTACATTAAAATATATGACAACAAACATTCAATCAAGCAATGATTTATTAGGCTATTTACTAGAGCAATCATTAACTGCGCCTAAAAGTTGGTTTGGATTTCCGCAGCAAAAACTTACTGGCATTGCATTGGCTCATTCAATTGCAGCTAACCATGCCGATAAGATGTCACCACAAGAAATAGTCGATTATGTAGTACGGCTAAACAATGAAATATATACAGGCATTATTAAAAAAGGATAAGACATGAAACTATCAGAATCCCTAAAAATTAATACTGAAAACATAAGAATTCGTGACTTTATGATGGCGGGGCAAAAGTTGCGTGTGCGCGTTCCACTTGCTTCAGAGTTTGATGAAATGAATACACGCATCAAAAACGCTGAATGGAAAAGCCATTACGATAAATTATGTGCGCCTTTGCTAGAAAAAAAAGAAACTTTAGAAGGTGATAATTTTAAATTTTTGGATGATGACATAATATTTAACGACAAATCAATGAAAGAAATGGCGCAGATTACAGCACAAACAAATGCGCGAATTGTTGAAATGTTTAAATTGCTAGTGCCTGTAATTGATGGCGCAGATTTGTCGCAATTAACTTATGAAGAAATTGAAATTGAATTTCCGTTTTCAGTTCAATTAGAAATATCAAAAAAAATTGGTGAAGTAATTTCGCCAAATTATGAGGAAACGAGAAAAAACTAATTGGCTCATTGCGACTACAGGCGCGGGCATATATGTTGGCGCATGGTGCGAATCCAGACGCAATGAGCGAGGATGATTACAGGTTAGTAATGGTTGCAATAAATGATGGGTTTATTGGAAATAAGCAAGTATTGAATTCTATTGGTAGTTTAACTGCGGGTGTTTTTAATTATATTAGAGCGCAAAATCAGCAACCATATAAATTACAAAATGTAATTGGTCTGGCTTATGATTACATTTATGCGCCATTAACTGAAGAACAAAAACGCAATGATGTAAATAATAAATTACTTGCATTTATTTCAATGATGCCTGATTCACATAAGAACCTTACAAATGTCAAAAACTAGTTTAGTTGGATTTGCTGAATTTGAATATTTGCTAAACCAAATAAATCAAGAATTTGGTGTTACGGATGCGCGTAAAAATATTTTAGTTCCTGCCGCTAGAAAATCTATGCAAGTTGTATTGCAAGCAGCAAAAAACAATTTATATACTGGACATGGTGAAGATACAGGGCAACTAAAAAGAACGCTTAAAATAACTGCAAGACCAGTTAGACCAAAAGATTTAAGATCAAAGTATGTGCAAAAAGGTGATTTAATAATGGCTACTGTATCCGCAAAATTGAATGTTGGTGATATTTCAGATGCGCGAGCAATGGCAGTTGAGTTTGGTACAAAAAATAAAAACAAAACTGTTGATGTTAAAGGTATGAGTAAACGATCAGCATTAGCAGTGCAAAGAGAATTCGGTACTGTACGCATGGCAGCTAGACCATATTTGCGCCCTGCATTGGAAAGTAAACAACATGAAGTTACTGAAAAATTAAAGCAAGAAATACAAATTGCTTTGAATAAATATCGGGCTAAAAACACAGGTTAAATTATGTCATTGATTGCGCGTCTTGGTGTTTATCTTGGTATAAACACTTCCGAATTTCTTAAAGGCATGGATGATGCCACTGGTAAAACAAGAGAGTTTGTTTATCAGCAAAAAAAGCAAATGCGCGAATGGGAAAACGCAGTTGCAGACGCATTTACAAAAGTTGGCATTGCCGCAACCATAACAACCGCAGCACTTGCCAAAACATTTCAAAAGGCTGATGAATATTCTGATTTAGCAAAAGCATTAGATATAACGGTTGAATCAGTTCTTGCTACTCAATCAGCATTGCAAGGCGCAGGCGGTAACGCTGAAGATGCGTCAACAATGTTTCAAAAACTTGCTAACGCCCAAGATGCCGCAAGAGAGGGCAACGATCAAATGCGTAAATCATTTGAACGGCTTGGTATATCTGGCGCGGAAGTTGATAGATTAAGGCTTGATGAATTATTTAGGCGTGTTGCAGTAGCATTAAGTGAAGCAAGAACAGCAACCGAACGCCTTTCGCTTGGTCAGGATTTATTAGGGAAATCAATTAAGACAGTTAATATGGCTGACTTTGTTGATAAATACAAAGAATTTAAAGACCCTGAATTAGTTAAATCAATTGAGGATAATGCTGCGGCATGGGAAAACATCGAAAAGGCAATGAAAAACATTGGCTTGATGATGCAAAGATTGGCGCAACCATTTGCCACATGGATAAATAGCACAGCAGAATTTAGTAAAGAATTAGATAAGATACAAAAATCTGATATGTCTTGGTTTGCTAAACAGCAAGCACAACAAGATTTAATTTTAAAAGATTTAAATTTACCAAGTAGAAAAAAAGAATCTTTTGTTGGTCAATCTTTCCCGCAAAATGCAGGCGGCATTTCTGACATAAGTGCAGACTACAAAAAGTTAAGCGATAAACAATTAGCTGCACAAAAATCAGCAAGAGAAAAAGCAGAAAGAGATGCAGAAAAAGCTGCCGAAAAAAGAAAAAAAGAATTAGAAAAAGCAAATGAATTAGAGCAAAATTTTGCAGAAATGCTTAAAAATTCTTATGATCGACAAGCAAAATATAATGCTCAATTAAAAGAAATGTATGAAATTAATAAAAATAATTCTGATTTAATACAAGCTGATTTTAATACTCAAAAACAATTACTTGATTTAGAAGCTCATCGGCATACGATGACAGAAAATGAATATCAAACTGCAAAATTAAATATTCAAGCAACAGAAAAATTAAAAGACCTTGAACGAAATGCATCAGAAGCTAAATTAGCTGCATTGGCAGAATTTGAAAGGGCATCTTCTGATGAGCAAGTTAGAGCAAAAGAAATTTACGATGCAAAAATATTTTATATAGAACGAGAATTAGAAATTAGAACAGGTTATGCTGAACAATTAAATGATATGGAAGATGCTAATTTGCAGAAATCCATTGATAGACAAAAATCATGGTCGGCAGGTTGGAATGAAGCATTAAAAAATTATAATGAAGCTGCGGGAAGGGCATCAGATAGAGGTGCTGCGGCATTTCAATCTGTAATGTCTAACATGGAATCAGCATTAAGAAAGTTTGTTGATAGTGGCAAATTTGCATTTAATGAATTAGCAGGTAGCATTATTAAAGATTTAATGTACATGGAATTAAGGGCGCAAGCATCACAATTATTTTCAATGCTATGGGGTTCTATTACATCATCTTTTGGTGTTAGCGGTGGCGGTGGCACAAATGCTGCGGGTGGTCTTAAACTTCCAAATTTAAAAGGTAATGCGGCAGGCGGTTATGTTGATTCACCTTCAATTGTTGGTGAAAATGGCGCAGAATTATTTATACCAAGCACACCGGGAACAATTATTCCAAACGGCTCATGGCAGCAAATGGCTGCGGCAGGTAGTGGCAATGGCGGTTTAACTGTAAATGGTAATTACATAGCCAACATGAACGCAATTGACACTCAAAGTGGCACAGCATTTTTGGCTAAAAATAAAGAAACAATTTGGGCAGCATATCAATCTGCCAATCGTAGTGTTCCGATTTCGAGGTAATTATGTCGCTGCAAACAATTTTGTCGGTCGCTGAATCAGTTGGTATAAATGACCATAGGTTTGTGGGGCAAATGTTGTCACGCAATATGCGTATTAACACGTCTGAAGTTTTGACAGTGCAACCTTTTGAGTTTGAAATAAAGCCAATGAATTACCTGCTTTATTCTCAGAATCGTGCAGTGCTATCTGCATTGCGTACAGTGGATAAAGAATATGAAAGCTATCTAAACTTTGGTTCTACTGGATGGCTTAATTATGTAAATTATCAGGGCGATATGACAGGCTTGCAGGCGGCAGCTTGCCAAATTGAAATAGCAAGCGCAAACAAAACTTTGGTTCTTGGTTCACTGCCTTCAATTAGTTCATCCGCATACATAGTTAAAACAGGCGATTTTATACAGATTGATAGATACGCTTACATAGCCACAGCAAGTGTTCAAAGGGGCGGTGGTTCAACGGTAAACATTCCAGTTCACCGTACCATCATGACTACATTAATTTCTCCAATAGGGGCGGTAATTGGTCAATATGGCACTACAGTTAGTCTTGGTGGTAGCACTTATACTGGTATCACTTTTCCTGTAATTCTGCGTGAATACCCAACATATACATTAGTTCCAATGACCAATGATTCTTTTATTGCGTGGAATGGCGGCTTTAAAGCAATCGAGGTGGTACTGTGAATGTAATTGCGCCAGTTGATAATACAAACAATATTAGATATGCGGATTTTGTTCGCATTACTACGGCATCCGCAGTTTATCGTTTTGCAACTACGCCTAGCGCATTAACTATTTCTGCGGTTGATGCAAACCCATTTTCAGGATTGGGGCAGCTTGTTGATGTTGGCTCTGCTACTCGTGACATAAAATCAACAGCAAATGAAACAAATGTTACCCTTGTTGGTATTGATACAACCATGCTGTCACTTGTATTAGGTGCAGACATTAAAGGTTCACAAATTGAAATGTGGCATGGTTTTTTTGACACAAATAATCAATTAATTACTACAGGCGGCACAGGTGGTTTATATCAATTTTTTAATGGATATATTAATTCGTTTGCTATTAATGAAGAATGGATGGAAGAAGTTAGATCGTATGTCGGTGTAATAAATGTTTCAGCATCATCAATACAATTGGTTTTGCAAAACAGAGTAGCGGGTAGATACACTAATAATAATTCATGGCAATTCTATAATTCTGCTGACACATCAATGAATCGAGTAAATTATATTTCAACCATTAATTATTATTTTGGGAAAGATGCACCAATGAATTCATAAAGGATAAAACATGATAAGACAAGCAAACAAATTTGACATTCCGCATATTGTTGAAATGTTAAAACACTACAGAGATGCAGCACCAATAGAAATTTTAAGACAAGCAAACGATCAAAATTACATTGAAGGTTTGCTTACTGAAATAATGGTTGGCGCAGGATTTATTTTATTAGCAGAAAAAGATGACTTAATTATTGGGATTATTATTGCAGGATTAATTCCTAATGTATGGAATCCAAAAGTTAGACAATGTAGCGAAATAGCGTATTGGGTAGAACCAGAATTTAGAGGTGGCACTGCCGCTTACAGACTTTTAAAATCTTACATTGCAGAGTGCGACAAGATGATGAAATCTGGAAAAATTCAAATGTACACAATGAGCAAGATGGTTAGTTCGCCTAATTTGAAATATGAAAAATTTGGTCTAGGAAAACTAGAGGAAACTTGGGTTAAATAAAATGCCAGCATCAGTTGTATTAGCAGCTTTAGGGCTTAAATTAACAGGCATGGCACTTGCGGTTGCAACTTTTGCGATTAATATGGTTGCGTCTGCTATTGTTGCTCGTGTATTTGCGCCAGATCAACCATCTTTTTCTAATGGTTTAGCAGGCGTACCAAATCCCGGCAATCGTGCAACTGTACCGCCTGCGGCAGATAATAAATTACCTATTGTTTACGGCACTGCTTGGCTTGGTGGTGCAGTAACAGACATGACTATTACAAGCAATAATCAGCAAATTTATTATGTGGTTGCATTGTCTGAAGTAACAAATACAGAAACAGGTGGAACGCCTGACGTATTTACTTTTGGCGATATATTTTATGCAGGCAAAAAAGTAATATTTGATGGCACTGATTTAACAAAAGTTATTGCCTTGCGTGATATGTCAACTGGATTAGATGACACTACAGTTAATGGCAAAATTAATATTTATCTTTATAGAAATGGTAGTAGCAATCCTGTAAACACACCAAACAGCGCAATCAATGTTTTGTCTGATCCAAATTTAGTTTATAAATGGGATTCTACAAAACAAATGTCAAACACTGTGTTTGCTATTGTTCGTTTAACATATAGCATCACAGCAAATGTGCGTGGCTTAGATCAAATGCGTTTTCAAGTTACAAATGCAAGAAAAGCACCGGGCGATTGTTTCCTTGATTATTTAACTTCTACAAGATATGGCGCAGCATTAACCACATCACAAGTTGACACAGCATCATTAACAGCATTGAATACTTATTCAAATGTATTAATTAATTATGTTGATTACAATGGATTTACTCAAACATTAAAAAGATTTCAATTTGATGGAGTATTAGAAACTAATCAACCTATTATGACAAACATACAGCTAATGGCATCAAGCTGTGATTGTTTGGTTAAATACAATGAAATAACTGGCAAATGGGGTGTTATTGTACAGCAACCTACTTATACGGTTGCAATGGCATTAGATAATTCTAATATTGTTTCTGGCATTCAAGTTTCACCTACTGACATTAGCAATTCATTTAATATTGCAGAGGTAAAATTTCCTGATGGTATAGAACAAGATTCATTTGCTTCGGTAACTTTTGATCTTGCTGTAATTAATCCTTCATTGCTTTACCCTAATGAACCAGTAAACAAACAGCAAATTACACTGCAATTAGTAAATAGTAATGTTAGAGCGCAATTACTTGCAAATAGATTTTTAGAATCTTGTCGTGAAGATTTGCAAGTGCAATTAGAAATTAATTTTGAAGGCATACAATTAGAAGCAGGCGACATTGTTACGCTTACAAATGCTAATTATGGATGGGTTGCAAAGCTATTTAGGATTGCAAAAGTAACTGAAAAATTTAGCGAAAATGGTTCGGTAACAGCAACGCTTGGATTGCTTGAATTTAATCCAACTGTTTATGATGATGTAGCAATCACAGAATTTACTCCTGCGCCTAATACTGGATTAGGTAGCCCATTAACATTTGGCACAATACCTGCGCCTACTATTGGTGGCGCACAACCTTCATCACCTAACCCATCATTCCAAGTTAATGTTACAACCAGTTCCGCAGGCATAGTTCAATATGCGGAAATTTGGTATTCGCCTTATGCTAGTCCAACGGCATCACAAAGAATATTTGCAGGCACTACCGCCATTCAATCAAATGGCAATCCTTATAACCCATCAACTGCAATGCCAATTGTTACTCTTACGGATATTCCTTCGGGCGATTGGTATTTCTTTTCACGCATGGTCAATCAGCTTGGTTCAAGTGATTTTTCTCCGGCATCGGCAAAATTTACATGGCGACCAACAACATTCACGTATGCAGAGCAATATTTAATTGTTGCTTATGCAGATAGCATTACAGGCACAGGATTTTCTGCATCACCAACTGGCAAATCTTATTACGGTTTATACAATTCAACGAATCAAACTTTTAACACGAATCCAAATAATTACACATGGTATTTAGCACAGCCGACATTTGGCACAGTTTATTTTCTTGCCTATACAAATAGGGGCGGTCGCACATTTAGTTTTGGTATTGCTCCGGCAGCACAGGCTGCGGGTACTGGTGCATTTGTGCCTACATCAACTTATGATTCTTCAATATGGGCGGCATTAGCAGGAACAATTAATTTTATTGATTTGGATGTTAGGACAGGACAAATAACAAAAAGCGGAACAACAACTACAGGTGGTGGTCAACTTGTTGTTACAAATAATAATGACGGAACAATGGTTAGTGGTTTATTCCCATTTTTAGATTTTGGCGGGGCAACAACTTTCACAGGTAGTGGCGCAAACATTACGATTGATATTTATGGTCGGGTTGTTGGATTGGTTGCACCAGACGAATTTAATTACACAAGCCAAGAATTTACCGCAACCGCAGGGCAAACTGTATTTACGCCTGCAACAAGAGGTGCGGGTTATATAACTGGACAAGATTGGGTATTTAGAAATGGCTTATTGTTAGACCCAACAAGCGACTATACAGAAACAAGCACAAACGTCACAATGAATACTGCTTGTGTAGTAGGTGAGCAAGTTGCTATTTTGTCATTTAGACCAATGAATATGTCAATTTATTATGCAAATTTAGGCATATTATATTCAAGTGGTTCAGGCACAAATACGGTCACATTTAGCAACCTTACGCATCAATTAATTTATGCGGGAGATCAATTAACATTTGCTAATACTGGCAGTCCAACCCTATACACTGTTTCATCCGTTAATTATGCAACTAGTCAAATAACATTTACCACTACATTTACCGCAACCGCAGGCGATATTATTTACAGGTATCGTGCTGCCGCAACTGGTTATCGTGCATTTTCTAGGTTTAGTGCAACTGTTTCAGGTGCATCAACTTATACGCCTACGGAATGGCAATTTGTATCAGGCTCAGAAGTTATTTTCTTAAATGGCGTAATTGTTAATGACCAAGATTATGATTTAGTAGCTAACACAATTAATAATTTCCCATCTACAATTACAGGTAATTTACAGATATTCCAGTTTGCACCTAGTAATTTGGGAACGCCTGCCGGATTAAATGCATTATCAACTATTAACACAGCAATTGGTGTTAGTTCTTACAATTATTCTTATGATGTTAATGCTTTTGAGTTATACAATAATGGATGCTTAATGGTTATGGGAACAGATTTTACGACAGCAAGCGGAAGCTATACTTTAGCAGTAACTCCAACTTCAAATTTAAATGTACTTAATCAACAAACATTTGATAGAACAGGTGCAGCATGACACAAATTGCAAATAATAAAGTTGTTTATTTGCATATTAGAAACGATAATAATTCTATTTTTTATGTTGGAATGGGTGATTTTGATAGGGCTTATAGCAAACTTGGTAGAAATTCTTGGTGGAATAAAATAATAAATAAAACAAATTACACTGTTTTTATTTTGCAATCAGGATTGACTAGTATTCAAGCAAAAATTATAGAAACAATTTATATACAATATTGTAAAAAAATTGGGCATGAATTGTGCAATTTAACTAATGGTGGTGATGGTAGATTTGGAAGCAAACAACCTGAATCTTTTAAAATTGCTCAATCTAATTTTATGAAGGGTAATTCATTTGGCTTAGGAAAGCCAGCAAGAGAACCAATTATTGCAGTAAATTTAAAAGATAATTCAACATTAAAATTTAGTGGTAAAAAATCAATAGAAAATTATGGGATTTTTTCTGCAAGACAAGTTTATAGATGTGCAAGCAGAGATAAAATTTGCAAATCAACAGCGGCAGGAATACATCAAGGATACCAATTTTTTTGGGAATCTGATTTTTTAAGAAAGGTAGGAACCCAAAATCACACAAGCATTTAATTTAGGGCAATTAGCCAATAAGGTTAATACTTCAGGGCAATTAGACGCAAGCACAGGTCTAGTTAATAATGCTGCGGTTGCTAATGGTGGCACAGGCAGATCAACATTAGACACAGGCAAAGTATTAATTGGTGCAGGAACAGCACAAGTAAATATGCTTGCAGGCACAACAACAAATGATGTTTTGCTTTGGAGTGGTTCAGCATGGATTTCTAGTCCGGCTGCGGCTGCGGGTGCGGGTGGTGGTTATCAAATGACAGTAGCAACATCACCTAGTTCATATACAAAGCCCGCATCATTAAAAGCAATTAAAGTTACTGTTGTTGGCGCAGGCGGAAATAGTGGCGCACAAGGCGCAAATACTAGTGGTTGTGGTGGTGGTGGGGCAGGTGGCGCAGCAATTTATTATGTTCAAGCACCATCATTACCGGGTCCACAACCAATTACAGCAGGCGCAGGAACAAATTCATTTGGTGCAATAGCAAGTGCAACAGCAGGCGGAGCAGGATCAGGATCATCAGGCGGTAGCGGTGGTAGCGGAAGTGGTGGTCAAGTTAATATTACAGGTGGTGGCGCAGGTAGTTCTACCGCAGCAAATGGTCCCGGCGGTACTGGTGGTAATTCAATTCTTGGTGCAGGCGGTCGTTCTGGTGCGCCTAATGGTGGTGGCGGTAGCGGTGGTGGAAATTATGGCGGTGGAGCTGGTGGTAATGGTGGCACTACTGGTAACACTCCTAAAAGCGCACTAAGTGGCGCACCGGGAATTGTAATTATTGAGGAGTTTTTCTAATGTTAGCGTTAATTTCTCCAATGGAAAAAGTTATAGATTACTTAGGCAATGAAGGTGTAAGAGTTTGCCAAGTTGAATCAATATCTTTTGAAGTTGCACAACCTTTGTTTTGGACTGCTTGCCAAGATGATTGCGTAGCAGATCAATGGTATTACATTCAAGAGCAATGCAGACCAATACCACAGCAACCAATAATTGATGATGTAATTGATGATGTAATAACTGAAGTTACAGAATAGGACAATATATGTGCGACAAAATAAGACAATTTGATGTTGACCAATATGTGCATTTAAAAGATTTTTTGCATAAAGATTCATGTGCTGAATTAACAAAACAACTTAAATTATTGGTTGAGCAACAACAAACAGAAAAAGATTCACAATGCCCATTATCTGAGGCGGTTCATGGTGCATCAGTATTTGATAAATTGCTTGTAGATTTATTGCCGCATTTTGAATTAGCGTCTGGTCGCAAACTTTATCCAACATATTCTTACGCTAGACTTTATGCGCCTAATGATGAATTAGTTATTCATACGGACAGAGAATCATGCGAGATTAGCGCAACCATTACGCTAGGTTTTGATGGTGATGTATGGTCTATTTATATGGGCGATGCAGACAAACAAAACGCAAGCAAAATTGATATGAAAATTGGTGATGCCGTTTTATATCATGGCATGACTAAGCATCATTGGCGTGAAAAATACACTGAGGGAAAATGGCAAGCACAAGTGTTTTTGCATTATGTAGATGCCAATGGTAAATATGCTGATTGGAAGTTTGACAAAAGACCATCATTAAATTTACCGCAAGAATCAAAAGAAATAAATCAATGGATTTACACAGATATATTAAATGATGATGCTTGTGCCAAATTGATTGCAACTTACGATCAAGAGATTATAGAAAAATTACCGCCAGTTATAGGTGAAGGCACAGGCGCAATTAATCCTGAAGTGCGTAATGTTGAACGTGTAATGCTGCCAGTATATAAAGACATAGGCGGTCGATTAGCTGCGGCAGGATTGTCAGCAAATAATCAAGCATGGAAGTTTGATATTACCCATGCTAATCAAGCAGAGTTTTTAAAGTATCCGGCAGGCGGTCGCTATACAACCCATGTGGATACATTCTTAGACCCAACCGCACAAGATTGCCGCAAACTTACGGTTCTTGCATTTTTGAATGATGACTTTGAAGGTGGGAAATTTTATTTCATGCAGGGTAGTGAAAAGGTATATCCATTGCAGAAAAAAGGCACTGTAATTGTATTTCCTTCATTCATTCCGCATGGTGTAGAGGATATAATTTCAGGCACTAGATATTCTGTAGTATGTTGGATGGTGGGCAAATTTTTTAGGTAAATATTATGGCAACGGTGAATGAAGTGGAAGCAAAAGTTAATTCTCACATTGACATTTGCAGCGTTAGATATGAAGGCATAGAACGTGAAATGCGTGGCGTTAATGCTCGATTAAAAAGATTAGAAACAATTATGATTGGCGGGGCAGGAACAATCATAATTTTATTAATTAATCTGCTTGCAAGATAAGACACCATAGAAACAAAAAGGGAAACGCAATGGTGATTTATGATCGAATTAGCGGCAGTAGGATTAGCAATTCAAGGCGCAAAATTAGCGATTGAAGGTATTAAACAAACCGCAGAATTAATGCGTGGCACGTTTGACGAGATAAACAAATGTGTCGATTCAGGCAAAGAATTATCTGCATCAATGAAACCCATCACTAAGTTTTTTTCATTGGCAGGCACATACGAAATAAACAAAACAAAACTAGAAGAAGCAAAACACACTCAAGATATTGCCTTAGAACAAGGCATGACACTAGAAAACCCTATTTCAGATGCTGAATACGTCATTGAAATGATGGCGATAGATAGGGAAATAAAACAATACTACGATCAAATAAAACACTACTTCATTTATCATTTTGATGAAGCAGGTTTATGGGATGAATTTTGGTCACGCCTAAGTAAACTTAGGGCAGATCGTGAAGCTAAAGCGGAAGCAAAGCGCAGGGAAGAAACAGAAAAAAGATTAGAAATTGCTGCCGAAAAAATGAAGGCAAAGCGCAAGCGACAAAAGATTTATGATTTTTGTTATACGGTTACAGGCGCAATAGTTATAACTGCAATTCTTTATGGCTTTATTGCTGCAATGATTTGGATGTTAGATCAAGGGGGTTATTGATGTTGCCATTACTCGTGCCAATCCTAACGCAGCTTGCAGGCGCAGGTATGCAAAAGGTTGTTGATTCCGTACTGGACAAAGGTGTTGCCCATGTTGAGGATAAATTAGGCATCACATTAACGCCTGATGCTGATGGAAAACTATCC
This sequence comes from Microctenopoma stevenorrisi, assembly GCA_032270685.1. Classification (NCBI taxonomy): domain Eukaryota; kingdom Metazoa; phylum Chordata; class Actinopteri; order Anabantiformes; family Anabantidae; genus Microctenopoma; species Microctenopoma stevenorrisi. Next base: position 12,286 of record JAUMTR010231113.1, on the reverse strand, counting down.
GATGAAAAGCTATCGTCATTAAAAGAAGCGGCTATGAAGCATGAAGAATTCATGTTTGAGCAAGAAGTAAAAGATCGTGGCAATGCAAGGGCGATGCACTTAGCGATTGCAACCAATCCGGCAGTGCATATTGTTGAAAAACTTGTTATGCCTATTCTTGCATTAGGCATTGTAGGTGTGGCGTTTGCGCTTGTTGGCGTTTTAATGTTTATCAACATTCCTGATTCACAAGAGAACATTGTTATATATGCGCTTGGTTTTTTAACCAGTGCTGCCACACAAGTAATAAGTTTTTATTTTGGTAGTTCACAAGGTAGCAAAGACAAAGCAGATTTATTAGCGACTAAAAAATGAACCTATCGCCAAACTTTACGCTAGAAGAAATGATTGCCAGTGAAACGGCAGCAAGGCATAACATTGACCAAACGCCTTCTAATGATGTGCTAATGAACCTTAGACGGTTAGCATTATTCTTAGAGGATGTGCGGAAAGTTTTAGATAAGCCAATTCAGATCAGTTCAGCATATCGCAGTCCGATTGCAAATGAAGCAGTGGGCGGAAAAAAAACGTCACAACATTGTCGTGGGGCTGCCGCAGATATAAAGGTTAAAGGCATGACACCAGATCAAGTGGTTAGAGCAATCATTAAATCTGGTTTGCCTTATGACCAAGTGATTCGTGAATTCTCAGACCCAATTAAGGGCGGTGGTTGGACACACGTTAGCATTCCAAACGGCAAAGACCTTGCCCCAAGAAAGCAGGCATTGATAATCGATTCAAAAGGCTCTAGGGCGTTTGCTTAAACTTTTTGTCATAACATCCTTTGCAAACCCAACGCCTAGATTTGCGGTTATCGGCTATTTTCCAATAACCGCCTAATGATGGGCGTTCTAAAGTACAGTTGCTACAGTATCTAAATGCTTCCATGCTTGTACTAGCAACTTCATACATCCTTGATAAAGATTCCATCTTTGTTCAAAAAACCTTTTCTATTCTTGATTTCATTATATGCAGCTTGATAACACTGCGTCATATCAATATCAAGTATGCCACAAATCATGGTTAGGGTTACTAGCGTGTCACCGATACCATCAATAATTGCTGCCTTATCATTTGATTCAAGTGCTGCACCTAATTCTGCAACTTCTTCTTTTGTCTTTTCAAACTGTGCAATTGGTGTACTGTTTTGAATGATGCCCCTATCCTCGCCCCAACGGATAACATCCATTTCAATAATTTTAAATGTTGACATTACTTATCCTTAAAAATATAAATGATCGCAACAGCACACGCCATTGCAGTTAATGATATGCCAAAAAATATTCCGCTTAAAACGTAAATAGGCTTAATCCATTCCATTTTTTTCCCTTAATTTTGCTTCTATGGCTCTGGCAAAATCCACTTGAGTGTTATGCCCTTGCATTGAGTTCTTTATTTCCTCGTTTGTCAGATTTACCCATTCTTTCTTTGCAGGCTTATGTTTTTCTTTAAGTTCAGCAATTCTATCTTCACGTTCATTATATTCACGTTCAAATTCTCGAAACCAAGTTGGGTCACGCATCATATTTCCTTGTAGATATAGAATTATAGGAATGCAATTCGTCTGCCCACATTGATTCACGCATTGCTTTTGAACCTGCTACAAATCCAAGATCAAAGCTAAGAAATAATAGTTTCTTTTCTTGTTCGCTAAATCCTTTTATTTCTGCAATCATCTTTTTAAATTCTTCTTGGTTCATTTTTCTTCCCTTTATTAGTTGTTCTATATTCAAATAATCCGGCTCGATGTGGATAAACCAAATCAAACAATCTTGCAAGATATGGCGAGTGATGATCGTTTATTTTCCATTCGCTTCCCTTTTCTGCAACTGCGGAATGATGCCGCAATACATGAATGATGGTTCTTGCAGAATAATGCTTATACCCTTTTTGCTGAATTTTAATTGCTTCGTCTGTAAATGCTTCCCAAACGTGTTGATTGTCTGGCAACCAACTTACAAATTCATCACAAAATTTATCTTTGTGATTTTCTAAAACTTCTTCAATTAAATTACTCATGATTATTTTCGTTCATCAAATTATTAATTTCTCGATTTAAATACCAACGTGCCTTTTTTAAATCTTCAAGTGCATCACCTTTTTTGCCTGCCCTGCTTATATATTTAATGGCATTGCCTAAATTAAAGCCCAATTTCTTTGCTTCAATAAAATCAATTGTTTCAATACCACCATCTTTATAATGTGGTGGGTCATTAACCATATCTTTAGTCATTGTAATTTTCCTTCGCCACGTCTATTAGCGTTATAAGTGCGCCATGCTTCAATAGTCGATGTTGCTGCAACCATGCCCCAACGATTCAATTCATCTTGATACACAGCATCTTTTAATGCAGCAAGGTGTTCTGTGTACGATTTAGATTTATATGCTTCACGTTCTTGTGCATAAGCGGGTTGAGATACGTTTAACGCCATTTGCTGCGCTTTAATCGTCTTTCGATATTCTTCCATGTAAATTTTATTTGCTCGTGCTTGCGCTGCTTTAGGCGCATTGGTTCGCAAATAATCTAAGGCTTTTTCTACGTCATCATCTGTGATTATGTGTTTCATATTTCCTCGCATTGAATGGGTGGGCTAATCGCTGCGTCTGTGGGTTGTATCCATCTCAACCTTGACTAGTATTGGGATGATTATTCACAGCATCCGCTTTCGCCCGTAAAATTGTCAAATTAGAACGGTATCTGATCGTCCATATTTTCGTTATAGTTATCCGCAGGCTTTGATTCCTGTTTTGATACTGGTTTATCGCCCGATGCTTTGCCGCCTAACATTTGGAAGTTTTCACAGGTAATTTCAAATGCAGTACGTTCTATGCCTTGTTTATCAGTGTATTTTTTGCTTTTAATCTTACCTTCAACATACACTGCGCTGCCCTTTTTTAGATACTGTCCGGCAACTTCGGCTGCTTTGCCAAATATAGAAACACGATGCCATTCGGTTTCCTCTTTATATTGACCACTGGCTTTATCTTTCCATTTGCTTGTAGTAGCAAGATTAAGATTAACCACAGCATCACCACTAGACGCATATCTAACTTCAGGGTCTTGCCCCAAATTCCCGATGAGGTGAACCCTATTTAAACTCGCCATATTCATTCCTTTTTCTAAATTTAAAATTTAAATCGCCATGATGTTTTGCATGGGCTGATCTTGTCATTAATTGCAAATTGTCTATATGATTATTTAATTTATTTTCATCTTTGTGATGCACAACTTCATTTGAAAATAATCTTCTTCCAATTACTTTTTCCATTTCAACCACATGAACTAATCTGCCTTTGTGTTCACCTCTTGTGTATTCGTAATAACCATTTTGTTTTAATGAAATACCTGCTGCATATTTTTCGCCATGCTTTAATTTTCCTTTTGAAATTTTATTTTTATGATCGTCTGTAAATATTCTGGTTTTACCTCTCATGCCAGAACCCAATTTATTTTTCTCTTTTGCTAATAAAATACCTTCAGTTACTGATCTTAAAACTCCTATTTTTTTTAAATAATAACGAATGTTGGATTTTGGTATTTTTGTAACTGTATGAATTTCAACAATACTCATTTTGCAATCAATGTACATATTTTTAATATTTTCCATATATCACCCAATCATTTAATAGTAATTGGGCGATATTGTACAATAACTTTATTTATTTTCCTCTTTATGTTTTTTGATTGCACTGCGGATTTTTGAATCTAATTGTGACCACAATGCACTAGTCCAATCAGCATCTAATTCAAGGCTTTTGACATATTCGACACATCCGGCAATGTCATCTTTTGCTGCCATAGCAATTACTTCAACGGCAAAACTGCGGATTTGTTCTTGGTCTGCGGTAGATAGTTTGTCGAATACATCTTGCGTCACAGATTTAGCTGCGGCAGGTTTGGGTGCTGCTTTAGATGCTGCATTGCCGTCATCATCAGACGGTGCAAGACCAGTGGCACACATTAAGCTATAGCGGCGAGCATACGTTAAAGCACTGCCATAACCTTGCGCGTCATGCTTAGTTGCAGGCACATGAAGTTTGCCAGACGATAGCGTTTCACCTGATTCATGAATAAAGATGGTTTCAACCATAACGCCATTTTCGCACTCAAAAGTTTGTTGCATAAGCGCAATGCCGTTTGCGTTTAATGCGTCTATTACTGCTTCTATACAGGCGTACAAATCAGCATAGCGACTGCGGAAATGCGGATTGGTGGATGTTTTAAGTGCTGCTCCAAATTGGCTTTGGGCTTTTACAAATGCTGCGTGGATTTTCATGTATTTTCCTTCACTTTGATTTTGTTAAAGTCTTTCAATGATTCAATGCCTTTAATGCTTAATGTTCTAACTTCTGCCCATTTTTTTTGAATTTCAGGGTTTTCGCTTGGTGGTATCCAACCGTATAACAGCTTCCATCTAATTGTTATGTCGGTAGATGCGCCTGTCCAAATAAATTCACTCGATTTTGTTACCATATTTTTAATCTCCCATTTTTGTTTTCCTTGCTTCCATCATTGCGTCTGCTATTTCATAAGCGTACTTAGACATCATATTAAAATCATCGTACTCATTAACCATAGCTTGCATAGCTTTAGCTGCAAAATAATCACGCAAATTCATGCCATCTTGATTTTGTGAATGACCATTGTCCTTGCTTGTTGGAAATGCTTTCATAATTAATTTCCTTCAAAATATGCAATTACTAAAAAACATAAAGCAATTAATGCAAATAAAACTTTAGGGTGCTGCGCCAACCAATCATTAGTATTAAGCAATTTGTTTAGCATGGGAATTTCTCCAATGTAAACAGGTTGCCAAGAACATTGTGCGGATCATAAATAGACCAGATATTGTAATGATGGCTGCCCTTGTAATCCCAAATGGCACACTCAGCACCATTAATCATGAATGCCCATGAATTGACAACTTTTTCTTCATCATCTTGAACATTAGGTTCAAAACCTAGAATGTCGATGATTTGCTTTTTGGTGTATTTGGAAAGAGTGCCAGTGCGGTAACTGCCTGACATTTGGATTGGGATGATTTCCATTTTATTTCCTTCACATTGAAATTAATTTAAGGTTTTTTCTACGATTGTGTAATTAAACAAATCGTATTTTTTTGCATCAGCTAAAGCATCTTCATAACTATAATACACGCCAACAATGTCAATTTCATCAGATAATATAAAAACTTTAAATTTTTGTTTCATTTTATTTCCTCACATTGAATGTTGCTTAATTAATATGGCGCAGTTTCAAATTTAGATAAATCAATTTTAGTTTTGCGCCTGCGTGGTACTTTGCGTGTAATGTGCGGATAGGTTGGTTTAATCCAAACCCATCGCACAACATTACTTTCATCATCTAAGATGCCGTATTGAATCATGAGAAATCATAAAATTTATGATAAAGCACATCATCATTTTCGGTAATTTCTTGAACAATAACACCAATAAAAAAGGTGTTATCTTCATTTTCTTCGGCTATACGATCAACGCAATTTTCGGCATCTTGAATATTATCAAAAGTGCCTTCAACCCATTGGCTGCCAGATTGCACAAAAATAACTTGAAATGTTGTTTTAGTTACTAAGATCATTTTATTTCCTTCACATTGAATGCCCTGCTTTCGCAGGGCGGGTTAATTAAAAGTTGTAATCGTAGAATTTGATTGGCTCATCATCTAAAACAAATCTGCGCCCATGTGCATCCTTCCAACCTTTTTTGCCTTTACGGATGCGTACCACACGATTGTTTGGATTGCTGCTAATTGCCCATTTTTGCTCATTCTGGTTTGAACAATGTGCGCTGAAACCGCCAACGTGAAATTCAAGTTTAACTGAATCGTCACGCACTGCATCCATTTCGCGAATTTCTAATGTTTGTTCGCTAATAACGCGAATAACTTCAAATGGTTCTACGTCTGAATAACCGATGTGGTTTGCATATTTCATTTTGTTTCCTTCACATTGAACCCGCTAAGTTGCTGCGGTATGTAAAGAAATATACAGATAAATTGTATTCTGTGCAAACTATTTTGATTAATTTTGTACATTTTTTTAAATATTTTAAAAATACTTGCTATTTTAATGGAAAATGCACAATAATTGTCTTTGAATCATTTTTTAGTTGATGAAAAGGAAACAAAATGTCAAGAATAATGCCTCGCAGAAGCATGAAAATGTTTACATTATTGGAATGCATTTACGAATTAGGCGGTGCAACTTATGCCGATGTGATTGCAGAAATTGGCAATATAAGCAGCAGAAATAGCACAGCAGAAATGAATAAATTTTTTAACAATGCGCTAAATCATGGTTATTTGTACATGACAGGTGAGAAATATAAAGTCACACCTGATGTTGCAGCTCACATTGATGCGGTGTTAAAAATGGAAGGTAATTACAAACCTAGAGATTTGGTGCAACCCGCTTACCGCAACATACACACACCCGAATTAAAGGGTTATGAAGCTAAACTTTTTAGAAACAAAAGGGGTTACGAAAATGGATTTAAATGAATTTTTGAAAAATCATGGCGCAGCAAAACGATTGGCAGATAAATCAGGTATATCACCGCCTGAAATATCACGCCTGCGTACTGGCAAAAAGAAAATCACGTTTGCTACGGCTGCGGCAATTGAATTCGGTAGTGATGGTGCAATTAAGATGGAATCACTGCTAGAAGATCAGCACGATAGAACCATTGCCGGATTTATTCGTGCCAATGTTTCGCAGCAATAAACTGTTAAAGGCGGCAAAAGGGCAGTCATGCATGGTTCAGATACCAGACGTATGCAATGGGAACAATGAAACAACTGTGGCTGCCCACAGCAATCAATTAACGCATGGCAAGGGCATGGGCATCAAAGCGCATGATTGCTTTATTGCTTGGTCTTGTAGTAGTTGCCATGCTGAAATAGATCAAGGCAAGATGAGCAAAGAGGATAAAAACTTTTATTGGCAGCAAGGGTTTGAACGTACTTTGCTTGCTATGTTTATGCTTGGTATAGTCGTGGTCGCTTGATATAATGATGTTGAAGGCTAGGGAGTGCAACCCGAAAAGGCGATTTCTCACCGCCCTGCCTTGATTTATTTTGTGAGTGCCGGAATTGACAATTCCATGAGAAAGGCATAAATGCATTACTACAAATTTGAGATTGCCGTTTGGCATCTTCATACTTCCCATTTATCGTTGATAGAAGAAGCGGTTTATTTCCGGCTTATAAATTTTTATTACGATACAGAATCACCTATCCCAACAGAAACCCATTCGGTTATTCGTAGGTTACGACTTACAGAATATAGTGAAATAGTCACGCAAATTCTTAATGAATTTTTTGAATTGCATGAAGATGGTTGGCATCAAAAGCATTGCGATACCAAAATAATCGAGTATCACGCCAAAGGAAATACCAATAAAAACAATGGTAAGAAGGGCGGCAGACCAAAGAAAGCAAAAGAAACCCAGTCGGTTATTTCTGATAACCCAGACATAACCCTAATAACTAATAAAGAATTAAGAATTAATAATAAAGAATTAGGAATAAAGAATAATAATAAAGATACCTTATTAGGGTTTGAAGATTTTTGGTCTGCATACGATCATAAGAAATCAAAACCAATGGCACAAAAAGCATGGAAGCAGATTGGCGTTGATGATGGTTTACTTTCAACAATACTTCATGCCGTTCATGCTTATGTGAGAAATACGCCTGATAAAAAATACAGAAAGCATCCGGCTACTTGGTTAAATCAAAAATGTTGGGAAGATGAAATTACTGAATCTAAACCAGTAGAAACAGAGAAAGAACGTAAGACAAGAGAATTCTACGAACAAATTTATGGGAAGGGCGTTAAAGATGAGCAATTTACAATCGATGCAGAATAATCAAATTCCTACATCATGGATTGATGCCCTATTTATAAAGATGGCGAATTTTTATGGCAACAAATTTAAGTTGATGTGGGGTGATTCAGACATTAACCATGTAAAGGCAGTTTGGACACAGGAATTATCCAAACTTTCTCGTGATGAAATTGCAAAAGGTGCAAACTCATTAGTGAATCAGGAATATTGCCCATCATTACCGCAGTTTATAAAGTTATGCCGGACAGATATTGATGCTGTAGCTGCCTACTATGAAGCATTAAACGGTGTCATTGCTCGTGAGAAAGGCGAAATGGGCGAGTGGTCGCATCCTGCAATCTTTTGGGCAACCACTAAGATTGGTTCATTTGATTTAAAGAACCAAACGTATAGCAACATCAAGGCAAGGTGGGAACGTGCCTTAAATGAAGAAATAAACAATGGTCAATGGGCAGATATACCACAAGCGCAGATCGCCTTGCCTGCGCCTTCTGTGCAAGCCACAAAGGATGTTGCCGACAAGTATCTGGCAGAAACGCAAATCATTAAAAAGCAGGAATCTAAAACAGACCATAAGTTATGGGCAAAAAAGATTATGCAACGTCATCATGATGGCGATAAGACACTAACTCACATTCAGTTAAGCATGGCAAAGGATGCATTAGCTGCAAAGGATTATTAAGGTGATGAAATGAATGATTTGTTTGATGAATACCCTGAATGGGTTGGTATGCCTGAATTTGTACAAGAAAAAAGAGAACCTTTTAAAGAATTAATTATTAGATTTGAAACAGAGGATGATTATTTAGATTTTCAACAACGTATTGAGCAAAAGCTAACAAACAAAACTAAAAGCATTTGGCATCCTTTTAAATCTCATTGGGGTTTAGAAAGAAAGGTTTATAAAGATGCAACCTAGTTTTCCTGTTTATATCGTTTCAAAAGGTAGATTTGATAACGGTTTAACTACTCGTGCATTGCATGAAATGAATGTGCCGCATTACATTGTTGTTGAAGAAAGTGAATTTGATTTATATAAAAATGGGCGATGTTTTGGCGAATTAATAATATTGCCTGAAAAATATAAAACAGAATATGAAGTTTGTGATGATTTGGGATTATCCAAAAGTGTAGGTGCAGGAGCAGCAAGGAATTTCTGCATCGATCATTCTTTAGCTAATGGATTTAATCGTCATTGGGTAATGGATGACAATATAGATGCATTTCATTATTTAAATAGAAATGAGAAATTTGAAGTTAGAACAGGCAGCACATTAAAAGCGGCAGAGGATTTTGTTTGTCGATATGCAAATGTGCCTGTATCTGGCTTAAATTATTATTCATTTTGCAAAAAAACAGATAAGGTTGCGCCATACATTTTAAACACACGCATTTATTCATGTTTACTAATTGATAATCATTCTGGTTATAGGTGGCGTGGTAGATACAATGAAGATACTGATTTATCTTTAAGGGTTTTAAAAGATGGTCTATGCACTATTCAATTTAATGCATTCTTATGCGGCAAAATAACTACTCAAAGGATGCGTGGCGGTAATAGTGCAGAATTTTATGATGATGAAGGCACTTATCCTAAAAGCAAAATGCTTGCAGATATGCACCCTGATGTTGCAGAGGTAGTTTTTAAGTTTGGTAGATGGCATCATTACGTTGACTACACACCATTTAAAAAAAACAGGTTGATAAAAGTTGTAAATACTGAAAAAATGCCTAAAGTTAATAATTATGGATTGGAATTATGCAATGCATAAAGTGCCAACATATATCAATCAAGGCTTATCCAATCCATGCAAAGGTTGGATTAGGTAGATGTATGAAAGAAAAATTCACTACGTTTTACGCACTAATGAAAGATCACGCCTGTCAAATGTATGTAGAAACGGAACAGGAAAAGATCGAAAAAAGGATAAAATGGTATGAGAATCGCCCGAATAGATGACAATGAAAGATGATTAAAGTTGATGACATGAGTTTAATTCCCTATAATTAAATTTATGACTACAAACAAATTACGTGGCGTAAAACCTAAAGATATTTGGGAATTTATTGAAAAAACCGATTCCTGTTGGTTATGGAAAGGCGGTTTAAATTACGATGGATATGGTCTTTATAAAAAAAATGGCGTTACTAATCGTGCGCATCGTTACATTTGGGAATTAATCAATAATCAAAAAATAGGCGATAAGATTGCAATGCATATTTGCGATACGCCTTCATGCGTTAATCCAAGCCATTTAGTTTTGGGTACTCAAGCAGATAATATTCTTGATAAAACTACAAAAAACAGACAAGCAAAAGGCGAAAAATGCCCACAATCAGTTTTGACAACTGAACAAATCAAAGAAATCAGATCAAAATATAAATATCGTGTGTACACATATCTAATGCTTGCTAAAGAATATGGCGTTCACAAAGATACAATCCAAAAAGCAGTAAGAAAAATTAATTGGGGGCATATTGAATGAAAGCACATCGAGTGGATGATTGCCAAAAGCAAATTGTGCGATTTTTGCGTGATAAAGGCGTGTCTGTAAGCATTACAAGTGCCACAGGCAAAGGTTTTCCTGATTTAGTCTGTGGTTATCGGGGAAAAAACGTACTTTTAGAATTAAAAGATGGGGCAAAACCGTTATCAGCGCAAAATTTAACACCAGAGCAACGCATTTGGCATTATGATTGGAAGGGGCAAATTGCTGTAGTCAATTCGCCTGAAGCTGCTTGGCTAGAAATACTGAATCAAACAAAGGATTGATATGGTCACGTTTAAAATTGGTGAACAACCTGAAGAAAAGGAAACGCTAACCGATTTGGTAATGTGTTTGCTGCATAGCGCAACCATTACTCACATAATGCACTGGCAAACAGAAAGTTATGCTGCACATAAAGCATTGGGAAAGTATTATGAAACCATGCCCGAATTGCTTGATGATGTAATTGAAGCATATCAAGGCAAGACAACAATCATATTGCGTGATTTCCCAATTGAATCGGAATCATACGAACAAATGACACCACTTGCTTATATGGAATATTTAAGCATGGAATTAACCGAAGGCAGAGCATTATTCGGTACTGACCCCGAAATACAAAATTTAGTTGATGCGATTGCTGATTTGATCGATTCAACAATGTACAAACTCAGACGTTTTAAATAAGGAATAATTATGAGCAAACAATTAGATGATGCTATTGAGCATTTAACAACCACTTACCAATCATTAGCGCAAGCGGCTGCCGGATACATAAACACGCTAGACGCTAAAGAAGTTGCTGCCGCATTGAAGAAAGCCAAACCAGATACGGCTGAATATGTTGCATTGGAGCAATTAAACAACCTAATGCAATTAAAGAACAGTCAACCTGCACAGGTGGTCAATGAACCTATTGCAACAACTGAAGAACCAACTACTGAATAAAATACAATATAAGACAAGACAAGATATGACACTTACAGATTGGTATAGTGGGAAAGTTAAGCCCACTCGAATTGGCGTATATGAAAGGCGTTCATCATACGGCTTTAGCCATTACAGTTATTGGACAGGCAAAGCATGGAAGCAAATGGCATTCACGCCAGATAAAGCGCAAGAGTTATCATGGGATGATGACAGTTTCTTTCAAACGCTAGAATGGCGTGGAGTAGTTAAGTAGCGTCAATACGCATGGGGATTGTGGGCATGGTTACCACACTTGAGTGATACGGTTCGAATCCGTAAGCCCATCAAGAGCAATCCTCAGTCGTATTGGCGTTATAACGTCAACCACTACAAGATAGCGATATGCCAACCGCACCATTAAACACTGAATGCAAACAGTATCAATGCCGCAACCCTAAGACCAATCGGTCTGCCTATTGCGTTGAGCATGGCGGTGGTACTACAGACAAGGGTAAAGCTAACAGTAAGCTATACGGACAAAAGGCATGGGCTAACATTCGTGCAAGGCAACTAAGCAAACAACCCTTATGCGCTAGATGTCAAAGTGAGAATAGAATTACGGCAGCAAATGTGGTTGACCATGTGTTCCCACACCGTAGAGATGCGGATGCGTTTAAGGTAAACCTATTCCAATCCTTATGTACTGCTTGCCACACACTAAAGACGCAAGACGAGAACAAAGGTAGATACCTACATTACACAGCACATGGCATCACTGAATACACAGGCGATGATTACATTCGTATATGTGCCAACATAACAAGGTAATAGGCACAAGCTATGACCAAACGTTACCAATCAAGCATGATGTCACAAAGAAAATATTTTGTGGATAAAATGTGAACAATATCTGTGGATAACCTGTGGATAACTTGGAAAAACAGGGAAATAACTTAAAATCTGTGGATAACTATAGCAG
>JAUMTR010229774.1:0-37217 GCA_032270685.1 Microctenopoma stevenorrisi | reverse complement strand
AGCCTGAAGACTCTGCTGTGTATTACTGTGCCAGAGACCCACAGTAACACAAACCATCAGTAGACCTGAACAAAAACTTCAGTGTCTGAACAGTAATTACACAAAGCCACCAGAGGAGGAGCCCTAACCTAAAGAGAAAAGTTAATACTTGAAAACACAATGAAAAATACATGTCTTACTGTGCTTGTTCTGAGGGTGTATCAGAGGGAACAAATAAGATAAGATAGGCTCAGGTTTCAAAATAAATTTTAATAATAAATATATTTTTTATGATATAAAGTTGTAATCGTAATTTATTAAAAATTATATTACCTTCTCACTTTAAGTTTATATAAAAGAAAAACTACAATCTGACTTTAATGTCCATCAACCTAACCCACCACCCCCCAAAACAAAATAATCCCACATTTAATATAAACAATCTATTCATCAAACAGTAAATGATCCAATTCATATCCATATCGGTCAGTCTGTCAGTCGTAGTTATGCCAGGAAACACTGTTCAGTGGCGGCACAGCAGGAGTCTGGTCCTCTCTTGTAAATGTGTCTACATTTATTACATTGTTTTCACACATTTGTACATCCTTAACATGTTTTTATTGGATTAATCTTTGCAAAATGTTAAACACATATACTCAGCTAATATAAAGTTACATGCATAGGCACTAATCCTAAACGCGCCCTACACTACATGCGAGCTCCTGTGTACAATTGTTCAAGCAACAGGCAGAATATGCAGCCAAAGACACTGTGACAGTGAACCACAGTGAACAGAGCTCATAAGAAGGACTGAAAAAAAAACCATAGCGCTTGAGCCAAAAAGCAGATGAGGAGCCCACAGACCATTAACGATCTATGACTGGTTCACACAGGAAATATTATACAATGATTACACAACATATCACAGGGACTCTTACGGAGGGACAGCAACTTTGTGGACGTGGACACAACTTACACCTTGATGATAATTTTTGTGTTGATTTATGTAAATATAGATAAATATGTAAATTGTGTTTTTTCCCTGATAAAAAAGGGAAGTGCCTGTGTGTCACCGTGAGTTCGGCTTTAGCATCAACATGTGCTCTGTAGCTCTGATACTGCTGCTGACAGCTGGATTGTGTAAGAAGCTTTTACTGGATTTACACTAAAACCAGATTAGACACACAGAATGATGAATGTAATGATCCTAATTTCTGTTTCCACAGGTGTTCACAGTATTGATCTCATCCAGCCAGACTCAGTGGTCGTGCAGCCTGGACAGTCTTTGACCATCACCTGTCAGGTCTCTGGTTATTCTCTGACTGATAGAAGCTATGCAACAGGTTGGATCAGACACTGTGAAGGGAAACCAATGGAGTGGATTTTGCTTCGGGTGGGAAATGGAGACTTTTACCAAAACAATGCTCTGAAGAACAATTTCATTTACAACACATACGCTGCCACTAGTTCTGTGAAATTAACAGGACAGAATGTGCAGCTGGAAGACACAGCTGTTTATTACTGTGTACGGTGTCCACAGTGACACTGAACATCAACGGACTTGTACAAAAAGCAGTAAACCCCGAGAGTCACAAACACATTAAGTAGATCACCTACCAAGCTAAGATCTGATCATTTCTTTAGGTTATTGAGATGGAAAAGGTTGTCGATGCATTCATCTCCTCAAGTACTTCAAAAATACACACTTCAGAAAATAATACATACATATTAAAAATAAAAAATAACATTAATTGTATAAAAGTAGTTTTTGATCTAGTATTAATTTACAAAAACAACACAGCAGCAGCTATCTCATAAAAACAGGGACATTTTAAAATTCTACATATCAATGTGTAATAAGAGTTTGTATTGTAAAAAAGACTTTTGGCTACAGTTGGGCCAATATTGACGCTTCGGTGATCCTGTGCAAACAGTGGCATTTCTTCCTTTTTATTGTGATAAATATGCTGAATTATATGTTCTACTTCCTGTGAGGAGGAGTAAATGCAAAACAGTGACTTTTCTATTTATTTGTCCACTGAGACAATGACAGAGAACAGTGGACACACAGGTTAACATGATGGACTACAGGACAGGACTGCTGCTTCTAACAATGTGCTGGGCAGGTGAAAACATTCAGTGACCTTTAGTTGAATCTGTGTTCAAGAGTTTTCCTCTTTGCACCAAGTGAATACTTAATGTTTGTGTTGACAGGTGTTGGTGGTCAGACTCTGACAGAATCTGAACCAGTGGTAAAGAAACCTGGAGATTCTCACACACTGACCTGTACAGTCTCTGGCTTTAATGTTTATGGCTACTACATGAACTGGGTCAGACAGGCTCCAGGAAAAGGACTGGAGTGGGTTGCCTGGCATGATAGTGGTAGTAGTAGCACCACCAAATCCTACTCTCAGTCAGTCCAAGGCCGGTTCACCATCTCCAGAGACAACAGCAAACAGCAGCTGTATCTGCAGATGAACAGTCTGAAGACTGAAGATTCTGCTGTTTATTACTGTGCTCGAGGGTCACCGTGACTCAAGTAACTTAAGCGGCTGCACAAAAACCTACAACAGCCCTACTAAACAAAATGATGCCATAAAAGGTTAAAATTATACCTTTTAAAATTATTACATAAAAGGACAAAAATGTACTTTCTAAGTCAACATGAGCTAAAAATGTAAAAAGATGGATTAAAGCTCACACAAACTGTAAATTTAATAATTAAATACAACATGTCATTTCAAAGTAATACAGTGTTTGTCATCTCTGGTATAAAATCAGCACTTCAGAATTCACTTCATGCCAAAATGTGATTGGGGAAGATGTTCTGTTCCTGTTTATCAGAAAAAAATATTTAAAGTTTATATATATTAAGTATTAGATTCTTCCAGCAACACAGGGGCTCTAAATGAACAGAATGGGCAGCCTGAAGTCTCTGATGAGTGTTATTGTGCCAGAGATCCCCAGATAACACGATCCATCAATAGAGCTGTCAAACCAATTATAACACGAAGCAACCAGAGGAGGAGCCCTCAGACCACTAATAATTTTAAGACCAGTTCAAGGAGTGAACGATTAACATCATTAATTAGTAATTATTCAAACTTCACAACATTCTGCTGTTGTATTCTTGTCTTCATTTCAGAATTCAAACTCAAAATTGGTGCTGATGAGAAAATATTAGCAGGTCTTGTTTTTATATTTCTGTTTGTTTTTATTAAATTACTATTTTCTTGTTTTGCTTGTCAGATGTTGACCTGGAGAATCCCAGATATTTACATTCAGCAGCTACCACATGAACTGGGTCAGGCAGGCTGCTGGAAATAGACTGGAGTGAATTGCCTTTGTACACATAAGATGTGCTGCTACCTAATAGTCCCACTCAGTCGAGGGTCATTTCACCATCACCAGAGATGGTGGTTGGGGGGCACAGAGTAGCAAGAGGTCTACTACGCATAAGCAGTGCTGCTACGTACACGTCCAGCTGCAGGGGTGCTCCAGCACACGCTTAAGAGGAAGTTTAAATAATGGCTGACACTGCCTCTAAGTCTTCTAGTGTGTGAGTTCAATAAACAATGTATGTGATGTCCATATGTATTTGCTTTCTGCTTCCCGTGAGGAGGAGTTAATGCAAAACTCAAATGTCCTCCACCTCTACATATCTGTCTGCAGAGACAATGACAGGGAACGGTGGAAGTGGACACACAGTTTGAAATGATGGACTTTAGAACAGGACTGCTCCTCTTAACTATCTGCTGTTCAGGTGACAAAATATTTGAAGATCTTGAGTGAATTTACCAAGAAGTTACCAGTTACCATGTGATCCTTTCTTAATTTGTGTTGACAGGTGTTGATGGTCAGACTCTGACAGAATCTGAACCAGCAGTTAAACGACCTGGAGAATCCCACAAACTGACCTGTACAGCCTCTGGATTAACATTCAGCGGCTACTGGATGGGTTGGGTCAGACAGGCTCCTGGAAAAGGGCTGGAGTGGGTCGCTAGCATTAACAGTGGCAGTAGCAGCATCTACTACTCTCAGTCAGTCCAAGGCCGGTTCACCATCTCCAGAGACAACAGCAAAAACCAGCTGTATCTGCAGATGAACAGTCTGACAGCTGAAGATTCTGCTGTTTATTACTGTGCTCGAGAGTCACAGTGACTGAAGAAAATGAAGTAGCTGCACAAAAACATATCCAGACATCTTGAACTTACAGACCACCACTAGACACAGATCTACTATCTCTGTTTTAGGTTTAAGTTAATTGGTATATACTAAATTAGCAAAAAGATAGACAGACTGTTTCCAAAGTAAAATGATGGAACTACGTCTGGGTCCAATGATACACAAAAAGATACTATAACACTTTTATTGTATTTCTACATTTATTACAGCGGTTCTAATTCAACATGTTTATTTTTTTATGTCTAGAAATGACTTTGAATTATCATAAATTTATTTTGAACTTCCACTTTAGGGGGACATATTTTGTAGTGATATTATACACATACATGTCCCCTTTCAGGAAAAACATATTTAAAAGACAAAAAACAAATATTTAGCAAATAGGAATACAAAATTCAGAAGGCTTCAAAGTTGTTGCAGTGAATTAAATATAATTGGCAGATTGAGTGTGGATTCATATTGATACCTTCATACTTACCTGTGGCTCTGTGTGACGAACAGTTTCTTTACCTCTTGATTTAAATAAACACATTTCTTTCTTATTATAGCTGTGAGGACATGGACTAAATAATGTATGTCTCTCCAATCCATTCAGCCATCCATTCATATAAGTGCCTTACCCAACCTGATATAAGCCTTTTTCCAACCTGAATCCTTAAAAGCTGAAAACATCATGTACTGTATTTCTTCTCCTACCATTTTGCAGGGAATGTGAAGAATTTAGATCATCTTGTTTTGACATAATTTCAGTTTTGGTAACCTCTTTCACATGAGTGGATCTGATTGTCTTCAGTGTTGTTGATGGTCTCTAACAGAATCTGAACCAGTGGTTAAAGACCTGGAAAATCCCACAAATTGACCTGTACAACAGCCGGACTCCCATTCAATAACTACTGCATGCACTGGATCAGAGTCCTGGAAAAGCACTGGAAATTAAGTATGACAGTTGTTTCGTTTTATTTAAAAAGTGTGTGTTAGCTTCAGCGCAATTATGAGAAAACACATCAATGATTAGAACAAGTATGCAGACAAAAGTAGATACTTCTCCCACATTAAATTATCATTTACTTTTCTTTATATCTACAGTTATATTTGATGTAGCCTTAACCTTAAAAGTAATTTAGCAAACAAAATGAAATATGGCTTTATATCTGACACAACCACACCCTTCAGAGATAAGATCTAGACACATTTAATCTCAATCTCTCAATTTAAACGTTGGATAGTTTTCCTTATGTCGTAATTTCTAAGCAGCTGTTTACTGCAGAGAGAGACTATTGTGTTGTGCTTCTTTTTTTTCTGCAAACGGAAACCATTCAAAGTCTTTTATGCAAACCCACAAACCAGCCACAGTAACCCCACATTTTCCTACTGTCATCTCGACTTCTGTCATAAATAGTATAGTAAATAAAAAAATATTACAATGATGCTGAAGCAATCAAACATTTTTATGAATCACAACAACCTTTATTTTAATTTCACTTAGCTCAACTTTTATGTTTCATACATTTAAGTCAAAGCAAACTGTGGTGATTCTTGTTGCTCAGATAGAAAAACCTTAATATCAGACTCTCAGTATTAAATGAAGCTTATTAAACAATCTTTAGAGATTAAAAATTACATCAATGCAGATAATATGGGAGTTGTGAAAACATGTAAATCCCATGGTCTTGAAACTGGCTTTGAGTGATGTAGGAGGAGCTTGATGTAGGCAAATCCATGTCACATTTAAAGAGATTCAGATATCTGCAAAAAATTCTGAGCACGTTCTCAACATGGCGTGTAACACTCTGACACTCTTGGCAGTTGTTCTGTATGTGTCAATCGGTGCTGAAGGTCAGACCATATCAGAGTCTCAACCAGCAAGTAAAAGACCTGGAGAATCACACAAACTCACATGCACAACATCCGGATTTAGTTTTGGAAGCTCAGTGTGGAGCTGGATCAGACAGGCTCCTGGTGAAGGACTGGAGTGGATCGCCTTTATACACACAGCTAGTACTCCTATCTATTACTCCCAGTCAGTGCAGGGCAGATTCACCATCTCCAGAGACGACTCCAGCAGTAAAGTCTATCTACAGATGAACAGTCTGAAGACCGAGGACACAGCCGTGTATTACTGTGCCAGAAGAGACACAGTGAGAGACAGTAACAGAAGAGTCATACAAAAACTACTTCCTCATGTTAACACAGAGTTTTATACTGTATTTATTAAAATGATAATTTCTTGGAACATGTTTAACTGAAGTATTTTTAATGATTAAACACTTTGCAAAACCTTTATTGAAACAGGTTGTGTGCTTTGTTTTGTTGTTGTTTTGTAAGTGTGGGGCTTTGACAGGGTCCTTAAGTGTAATCAACTTCAAATTGATTTTGATTATCATAAGTTTCTCCTAATTTGTACAATGGCTAAACCTGTAAGCCTTGAATTTTATCTAACAGATCCTGGTTTTAGTATTTCTTTTGCTACAAATAAATGAATAAAGAAATGAAAAAGATAAATGCAACAATTGTAAAAAGCTTGTGCTAATTCATCTGAAATGAATCTTGAACCACTGCCGATAACGAATGTTCTTATTCTTCTTACATTCTGTCCAAAAACACTTCAAATTTAATTTGCAAAAAGAGCTGAAAACCATTTAATTTCTCAAATAGTTTTTTGTTCTTTTGATCCATAGTTTAAAATTTTTACTGAATTGATATTAATCATTAACTAATGTTGATGTTAAAAGTCTGTTTTTAAGCTTCGGTAGTTTACTGTGAAAGTTCATTATATATTATGGAAACTATCTTTTCATAATTTGCTGTGCTCAGTAACTCTGAGCAGTCTTTTATTTTCTGTCGTGCCTCTATGCAAACACAGTGCAGTGGAGCAGCTATAAAGAGAGTAAGCAAAGAGAGAGTAAGTAAAAGTTAGGGAGAAGCTGAAGCTCACGTATCTTCAGTTGCATCATAAACCATGTTTCCTTTTTCTCTGCTGCTACTGTTGGCAGCCGCATCCTGTAAGTTTCTTTGGATCTGTCAGGTTATTCATCTTGTTCTACACAAAACTTGTAATGCAGCTAGATCTTTTATTTTTTTCTTCTTTTTACAGGTGTGAAGTGTGAACAGCTGACTCAGCCAGCCTCTGTGACTGTGCAGCCAGGTCAACGTCTGACCATCACCTGTCAGGTCTCTTATTCTGTGAGCAGCTACTGGACAGCTTGGATCAGACAACCTGCAGGAAAAGGACTGGAGTGGATTAGTATAGACACAAGCATCAAAGAATCACTAAAGAATAAGTTTAGCGTCAACTTAGATTCTTCCAGCAACACAGTGACTCTGAACGGACAGAACATGCAGCCTGAAGACTCTGCTGTGTATTACTGTGCCAGAGAGTCACAGTAACACAAACCATCAGTAGACCTGAACAAAAACCCCTCAATGCTTAAACTCTTATAACACAAAGTCACCAGAGGAGGAGCCCTCAGACCACTCACGCTTTTAGATATTAGATTAGTGGATTCTATATAAAACTTACAAGCCAGTTTCTTATAACAGAATGTCTGTAAACATGTTGTTTGTGTAAGATGGTATATGGTTCATATGGTTCAAGCACTTCAGGGAGTCTACCACATACATACACACATACACACACACACACTCAGATAATTGTCTAGCACTAAACGATTCCTAAGCATGTTCTTTGTCTTGAAGAGTTAGGCCTTATCAGGGCTCTTTGTTAACTCAAAACTGACAGAAACTGAATAGTAATTGCTGGTGTCTTCTCCATGTAAGTCGCTTTGTCAAGTAAAGTAAAGGAAACTCTTTTTTGTGATATTTAAGAGTCTTTAAAAGAAGAAAAGGATTGATTTATTTCTTTTTTTAGAGACGCTCATATTAGGACAGCTGCAGCTTGTGTTAAAATCCAAACTTTGACAGTTGCATGATAGTTGCTGGTAAATGAACACAAAGAGTACAGTGTACATGTAATGTTTATCGCAATTCAAGTGGAGCAATATTTATGAAAGATTATATGTTGAGACTGGTAACTTTCTCTGATCTTCAATTGAACCTAAATTTTTCTTTTGATGTCCTGCTGAGTGCTTTGTTTCATTTATTGCTTTTGACTTTTAAAGCACATTTTAAAATTCATTTTTTAATAGAAAATGTCTAATATAAAAAGAAAACAATTTAAGACCAAATGTTAGAAAAAATGTCGACATGTCCAGGTCCACCCCAGCACTACTCTACTGTGAGGAGGAGCCCATGCAAAAAACATTGTCTCGTCCCACTACTTAATTGTCTGCTGAGCAGTGGACACACAGTCTAACATGATGAAGAATAGAACAGTACTGCTGCTTTTAGCTTTCTGCTGGGCAGGTGAAGATTTCATTTATTATCATCTATCAGAATTCCAGTTTCAATT
This sequence comes from Microctenopoma stevenorrisi, assembly GCA_032270685.1. Classification (NCBI taxonomy): domain Eukaryota; kingdom Metazoa; phylum Chordata; class Actinopteri; order Anabantiformes; family Anabantidae; genus Microctenopoma; species Microctenopoma stevenorrisi. The sequence goes on along the minus strand of JAUMTR010229774.1, from coordinate 28,645 downwards.
CTCATCCTACAGATATTTGTGTTTCTCTTGACAGGTGTTGATGGTCAGATTCTGACAGAATCTGAACCTGCAGTTAAAAGACCTGGAGAATCCCACAAACTGACCTGCACAGCCTCTGGATTCACATTCAGCAGCTATGACATGAGCTGGGTCAGACAGGCTCCTGGAAAAGGACTGGAGTGGGTTGCATACATCAGTAATCCTACTGGTTCTACCACTTACTACTCTGAGTCAGTCAAAGGCCGGTTCACCATCTCCAGAGACAACAGCAAACAGCAGCTGTATCTGCAGATGAACAGTCTGAAGACTGAAGATTCTGCTGTTTATTATTGTGCTCGAGAGTCACAGTGACTGAAATCTGTTGAGGAGCTGTACAAAAATGATGTTCTTATTGTAAGTAGTCCAACAAAATAAAGTTAATATTTATCGAATGAATATTTTCTTAAAACAATAATAGCACTAATAATAATACCAGTAACAACAACAACCACAATAATAATGATAATAATAATAATAATAATAATAATACTTTATTGATCCCCTTGATGGTTTTTGGGGTTTTTTAAAGATGTATATTTTCTTTTATTCAATTCAATTCTTTATTTGTATATCGCCAAATTAAAGAAGTCTTCAAGTCCCCTGACACGAGAGGTCATTATCCCCGTACATATGGAACATGTAACAGGATGGAGAGACAGTCTCGAGTGAAAGAGAACACTGGGTTTACAGGTGCTGCTTTCTGTCGTTTTTTTTTTTTTTTGCTTACACAATGATGTGATGTGGTATTCATGTTGCTTACCTTAAGCATGCGAGCAAGGTCGTGGCATGCACTCATGAGACTTTTCTTATTGTCATGCTGTTACACCAATCTTCAATAAATAAAATTATATATATAATAAAAATCATACTTTTTACAAAATCTATGAACATTGCAGGTTTTTACACAGTGAGATGACAATAAATCATGTTTTGAAAGACTTTTTTCAAATTATACAAAGTAAAACGGGGAGGGAGTTTTTTCTCTCCACTGTTGCCTAGCGGTTTACATATACACCTATATTTTGGCAAAGTCCTAAACCTTGCCATGTAAATGCCCTGAAATGACTTTCATTATGATTTGGAGCTATACAAATAAAGATGAATTAAATTGGATTGATTTAAAACACGTCTTATTCTATCTCAGATGAATCCTGTCCATTTGATTATATACTGTTGTTTACTTCCTTCTTGTTTTGAGGAGGAGATAATGCAAAACATCACGTCTACTTATTCCTCTGCAGAGAAGGTGACACAGAACAGTGGAGACACAGTTTAACACAATGGACTACAAGACAGGACTGTTGCTAATCACTCTCTACTGGGCAGGTAACGCAATTTATTGATATAGTATTGATATTGAGAAAATGTCAGTGATCATGACTTACGATATACGGTATGATGTTTCTTTTCCTCCCATCAGGTGTTGATGGTCAAACTCTGACAGAATCTGAACCAGTGGTTAAACAGCCTGGAGGATCCCACAGACTGACCTGTACGGCCTCTGGATTTAACTTTGGTGGCTCTTGGATGGCCTGGATCAGACAGGCTCCTGGAAAAGGGCTGGAGTGGGTTACAACTATTGAGTATGACAGTGATAGCATCTACTACTCACAGTCAGTCAAAGGCCGGTTCACCGTCTCCAGAGACAACAGCAAAAACCAGCTGTATCTGCAGATGAACAGCCTGAAAACAGAAGATTCTGCTGTTTATTACTGTGCTAGACGCCCACAGTGACTGAAGCTGGTTGAGCAGCTGTACAAAATCCTACAACACAAGCATCTCAACATCAGTGTCGGCTGCTTACAAACTAATATCTAATGTTGTAGAAGAGAGAGAGGTGTAGGGATAGACTGAGAGGTGGTGGAAGAGGACAAAGGTACAGTTCACCTCAGGTCAGTTTCAGAATCAAAAATATTTTATTTACATTGCAATGAAAAGTAAAGGACCAAGAGCATTGCTTGTTGAAGAAAGTTATCATATTAGAAGACAATACATATATTCAATTATAATAAGTTCAGCTACAGAAGCAGAAGATAATATTAATTCCTGTTCTAATATGTGTGCGCGACTTATCTCACTTATACTAATGTCAGCTTAACAAAAGCCATTTGTATTGTTTGTCAAAAGAAGAAAAATAACACAAGTCAACCTGTATTTTATAAATAATTTATTAATTAGTATAAACAGTTACATTTCAATATTATGTATTATAAATTGAACACATGGTATTAAAAGCACATTAATGTGAAAAAAAGTCTAAATTAAATTATTAAATACAGTATATGTATCTGTACCCATCACTTAGCCATTAAATATATTACAGTTATTCACCATTAAACAAAACATAATATAGAGGTATAATAATAATTGTTTGCCAATAAAACAAGATAAAACTCTACTCAGTTTTCCATGTGATGGTGAAATGTTGATCTATATACATGGTCAGGAGCGTAGCATCGATAATCAGCTCCTATAGAAACAAGAAGAGAGACACGATTATTGATTAAGCAACTGGCTGTGTGTGTGTGTGTGTGTTTAACGTATATATGGATGCTTTGAAGTCTAATGCTTCATGTTATTAGCATGAATAGCAAATTATATTCATCTAAAAAATTGTGAGGACAAAGCACACACTCAATGTATCATCACACACCGAGACTCTACTGACCTCAGTATCAAGGTTGTGATCCACGGTCAGTGAATGTTCCTTTCCACCAGCATCTGTTAGGGTCACCGCTGTGATCCTAACAGTCCCTGCACCCCAAACCTTCACCACACCCAGGAGCAAGCGGTCAGCAGAGGCCAAACCGTTGTGGACGACTGTGCTGGTCAAGGTGTTCTGGAAGATCACATGTTGGAGATTGGAGGAGAAACAAAACATAGCAAGACAGGTATTAGAAAAAGGGACAGATTACAATGTGACACGATAAAAGAAAATCCTGCGCTTCACTCATTCAAGTAATATCTATTAAAACACTGCTTCAAAACTCATTTTGTGTGAAAAGAAAACACACAAACACATCAACGTTTACATTCAGTCATGGCGTGACTTCATTAGGGCTGTCAGAGTGTTTTTTCTTTTGTGCCCATTCTCTTCATTCAACAATACGTCGAACTCCAGCACCCACCCTCTCAATGAGATCCACCCACCCCTCCTCACCAGACTCCCCCTGGGCACATTTAATCTTCATTGCTTGTTAGAATTGTCTTTGGTTCCTAACTAAAACCTCACAGCAAAAAAAGACAAGTGAACTCACAGATTCTGCTATGAAGGAGCTTAGCAGGTATGCATCTCTCCCAACTGTGTCTGTAAGAGAAATTACATAAATAATAAACAATTCAAACATTTGATAGATGGAGAAAATAGTGTCTGGGTGACCGACAGAGGGGCAGAGATATTATAAAGACATAAATAACATGCTATTCTCTTTGCGCATGTGTGTGTGGCTTTGTTTGCGGTTCACTTTTCTCTCACCTACTCCTTCTCCATCATCCCAGAAGAACGATCCTCGAGCAGTTCCACTGTCACTCAGGGCAACAATCAGTCCCAAAGGATTCTTCCGACTATAATTAAAGGAGGTACAGATGGTTAGAATATTTTGCTTAAGGCTGTCATATATTTATATCGGAGGTCATGAGACGTGTGCACTCACCTGTACGTCGTAGTGTTTTCTGGTTTCTGCCAGGGTAGGATATATCCTCCTCTGACATGGAGGTTAATGTGATCCATGGGTGCTAACATGTTAAGCATTGTGCCGCGCACTCCAATATCTTTCGCCTGATGAAGGAAAGAAAAAAGAATTCATTTCATTTTACCAACTGCTTTGTAGGCACCTGGCACTAATGCAATAAATCACAAATCATGCAGTATTTGCTTTTGAATTAATCAATAAATTCGTTAAAAACAATATTCCTTAGTGCTACCTAACGTTGGTAGTACTGAACTATTGCACCAGGGATGTGTTTGAGAAAAGGGCATTTTTAGTTACAGAAGTTCTGCTACAGTTTAAAAATAATGTCTGTGTGAATATGAGCGAAGAGTTTATCTTTAAAATTGTTTTCTGGTTGTTATAGACATGAACTCACCGTGTGGAAGTCATACCATCGTGCATCAGGAATATAACCATACACAGCCCTGGCTCCCTGTGAACCACAAGTCAGTTAACCAAAAAAAGAAATACAGGTCTTAGGTTGAATTCAAAATAAGATAGATGAAAAATTAAAGAAACCCAGAAAAATGAGTGTGCATGAATACCATGTCCAGAGCAGGGGTGATAAGTAAGGCGGGGCCCCAGAGGAACTGTCTGTAGATTTCCCACGTATTTATATCAGTCACAAACCTGTGACACACCAGCAGAGAATCTATTTAAACCTGGATGAAAATGTTACTCAGATATATACTACATATTTTACTAATACAAAGGCTTCATAATGCTAGTTCCTGACGCAGGTGAGACACAGCTACTTTAACATCTGTTGCAAATAAAGGACATTATGATGGTAATATTTTCTAACTATTTGAAAATGTGTTTTAGGCATTAAAAAAGAGTAAAAGAAAAAGTAGTAAAGTCACATTATCTTACCAGGAAACAGGATAAAAGATTTAAGCTAGTTATTAATTGAAGTTATGGTACTTTGCAGAAAGAATAAGATCTGTGTGTTAATAAGCTCTGTGCTTACTCATGCAAGACCGGCCGGACGACTGTGCTTCCTTTCATATGAGCCTCAAACATCAGCGTGTACAAGTAGGGCAGGAGGGTGTAACGGATGTTCAGGACGTCCCGGGATGCCTCGGAAAAGGTGGAATTCCAAGAAACTGGATCTTGTCTCTGCAAGAAAAAGAGGTACAGTGTAGAAATAAGACTGTTGACCATAACAACTAGTACGTCACAGACACAACACCACACAACAAGTTCAGCATTTTGTGTGCTCTCCGTTATCCGTCTGCTTTTATTTTCCTCACCTTGTTATATTTGCCATTATGGTTGCGTGAGTATGGATAGAAGGCGCCCAGCTGCATCCAGCGAAGACACATTTCATACTCAGCTTCATTAAAGTACCCACATATGTCTGCCCCCGTCTGAAACAAATGCACAGACATATTCTGAGCGTGTGTGTCATCAGGAGGAAGGTTTGACTACAAACATAATCCAACCGTAAGAACCAGGGTCAAACTATGTTTCAGGACAACACCACTCAGGCTGAGGTCAACGACTTAGAGAGGATGAGGTCACATCCGTAGGGTTGTGCGTCAACAAAACCAAGATCAGACAATGCTACTCACATAAGAGATGCCAAACAGACTGAACTCCATCATGCCTGTGGAACAAGGAGAAATCAGGAGTTATGCTAAATAAAAAAAACACATTAATGTGATGCTGTTTGAAATCCCATTAGTGAGAATTTTTACTCAATGTTTTCTGTTTACCTATAATGGATTTATACAGCTGGTCCCAGCTTGCATTGTTATCCCCGAGCCAGTGTCCAGCCCATTTACCACTGGAGGGGTAAGTGGACCTGGTCACCACTATGCCTCTTTTACCCGTGACGTTCAGCAGGGCACTGCAGAGAAGTATATGTGCAATAATAATTACTAGCCTTGTTCTATTTTCTACATCGGGTTTCGCTGTGTTCAGCTTGTATTGGATTGACTTTGAGAATATACTTACTCATAGGTGGGTTTAGCGTGGGACCAGCCATAGAGGTTATGGACATCGTAGTGTTTGACTCGCCGTCCATTGCTGAGTATCTGCTCACTGTTCATGCACAAAGTTTTGTGGTTTAAGCCAAGATGTTTGGACTCCAGGGCTTTTGAAAGGACACACAATCATTTACATGTTAATATGTTTGTTTAATAGTCTGTTTACAACGTTAATAAAATGTAAAAAAAAACAATTGCTTAGTTCTTACGTGGCATGTATGGAGGGTTCTCTAGAAGAGGATTACCGAGACATTTTTCTCCAACAGTTCCGTGAACAAAACTTGCTGGTTCATTCATGTCCTATAAATACATGTGCTTAATATGGAAGCAAAGTGAAAATCGACATAATTAGAGTTCAATGGACACAAGCTTGTCTCTCTCAGGTCACTTACAATCCAGAGGCCATCGAACTTCATGGTATTCTCATAGAAATCCTTGATTTCATTTTGCCACCATGTTGCTGTTGTAGATCGGAAAAAGTCCGGGAATGCAGCGTAAGACCTGTAGAGCTAGAAATGGTCAAATCAGGAGATCGGTTAAATGCGTCTATTAGTAGCTGCAGCTTTCAGATATACATATAAAGTATTGTACCTCTACTTGGGTGTCCCAGTCCAGAGTTTCATTCACTGTGACATCTGGGTAATCTGGCCATACCTGCAGAAAAATCCGAATCATATCTCACACTGTGCGAAACCATCACTGCATCATGTCTGTTTCAGTATCAGATTTGCTTGTGTGGTCATCTAGTTCCTCCTACCTTCCCCCACACTATTTCATCACTGATGTCTTTGGGGTATTTGATGAAGACGTCTGCTGCTTTTCCTCTCTCAAAAGCAGGGTAATCGGTTTCATTGCCCGAGATGGCCGGATCCTTAAATGAAACACACACAGAGTGGCCAATAATTCACTAATTTAATAATAAACCTTTGTACACTATTGCATACATAGTTTATATAGTTATAGATTTACAGAATGTTGTAAGTTTATAAAGAGTTTATAGTGTTTTTATAGTGTGAAATTACCAGAATGAAGATAAACCTCATGCCTTCTCCTCTCATTTCATCAACCAAGGCAGGAAGGTTTTTAAACTCAGAGTCCAGGACAAAGTCCAGCTGACGTTCCATGTAGTCAATGTCTGCGTACTGCACATCCTGCGTTACACATGTTAAACTGACACTTTATCACAAAAAGACCAGGAGGGAAATGAAACAGCACAATGCTCCAGGCTATAAAGACGTCTAGTGAGTGATCCGTAACATATGGCATCATACAAACGAGTTATGAGGGAGGTAAGGTTTTTATTTGCTTTTGGCTAATGTCTAAACCAGCAATAATAAAACTGCTTTGGTTGCCTGGTGTGTCTGGGATCACTGGTTTATCGATGGCTATTATGTTCATTTCTGCATGATGAAAAAGTGGAATTCTTGGTCCATTTTTGTTCAAATTGAAAAATACAGTAATAATATTAATTAATTTACTGAGAAGAGAGAAATTAATGAAATATACTACAATATACTGTTGTAAATGCTGATTATAAAATATTTAATAATAAATTCTCATTTGCTCTTTGGCTTACATAAGGTATATCCGCGGCCCTCATGTCATTATATAGTTCTCTTATCTCCTCATCATTGGCGTAACCATAGCGACAGAGTTGAAACCCAAGGGACCAATAGGCAGGCAGAACAGGTCGTCCAATCAGCTGTTAAAAAGAAAAAACAAACAAGTGAGTCAATATAATTCAGCACAGAGAACTGCAGCGCAGAGAGGTTTTGCAGGACAACAGGACAGCTTCCATAAAGTGTTTGTTAACTGTGTGTGTGTGTGTGTGTGTGAGCTCCCAGCTGCTGCATCCATCAGGACGATCAACCAAGAACACATAGACACAGTTCAGGGCACATGGTCACACACACAAACAAACCAAACAAAGGAGACTTACTGCGGTGTACTGCTGCACCACCATCTCAGGTGCAGGTCCCAGGACCATATAGAAATCTAGTATACCTCCCAGAGTTCGGTAGGTTAAAGCTGGAGTGGGCTGAAAGGTCACATCTGGAAACCAAAGCAAGTAAAAATGTGTATGTATATTAAATAATGTTTATATGTGTGCGAGTGTGAATGTGAGGGCGCATGGCGAGGATGTTTGATTACATTTGTAGTGTGTTTGTATTACTCCCCTCACCCATTGCATTGCTGTTTAGCAGCAGCACACCGTGAGTGTCTGCAGTGTTCTCAAGGCCCATGTAGAAGGGGTGCACTCCATAGCAATTCAGTTTGTACTGTAGCAGAAGAGAAGAGACAGCTGCTGCTGATATTCTATGTCAGATCTTTCACGGAAGCCATTTTTATTGTTTATCCACTGTTTAATAACAGCAACTGGGATACTTATACTTCATACTTACGCCAGGGGGCTGGTCTTTGGAGAACATACCCCAGGTGTGATAGTTAAGATCGTGTTTATAGGTGGGATGCTCTGTCTCTCCAAAGCCGTAGACAAACTTTGATGACAGTCGAGTAGACATTTGGATGAACATGTCTGAGTAGGTGAAGCCTGGCAGAGAGGAGTCCCAGCTGAGAGGATCAAATCAATAAGAGAATATATGTCTGACCTTAATGGTTAGAACAGCATAGAACACATTTATTTCATAATAAGCTAACTTATATATAACAACTTAAACTCAGCTGAACCACTTGTACATGTGAATACTCACATCTTGGTTCCTGTACTTTTCCTAATGACCTGGATGCCAAATGGATTTTTGGTAATAAGGACCTTGTAAAGCCTCTTGTTCTCCTCAGTCTCAGGAGCAGCAGGAACTGACAGTGGCACTGGAACTTCATAACGATCTGTGGTCGGGTCCCAGATCTGGATAAGGATGTAACGTTAGTGTACGTGTGTGTGTTTGTGGACTAATAAAGAAAGATACTTAGAGATACACTCACATGCAAAGCTTTTACATCATTGGCAGAACAAACAGATACACACCTTGAACTGCAGCATGTCACTGGTGTGGTAACGGATCTCAACACGAAGTGTGTTGATGTCCGGTGACCCGGGACGACCACTGCTCTTGTATTTTATGTTCCGGGTGATGTCAGCTGTCATGCCTGAGTTGGTTTCTTCAGAGGCAGTGACGGTGTATCCATGGTCTTGAGGGTAGAAGCACGATGGAACGCCATCAATGTCAGATGGCTGAGGAGGGATAAATGAAGGCATGTAGACATAATGTGTGTAGTGCATGTGATTATCATCGGTGTAACCCCTCACCTTCCAGATGCAGCCTCTGGCGTTGCACTTATCTTCATCTACGTCATCCTCTGGATAGCAATTAAATCGCTGGTACTCTTCTTGCTTTAATGTCCATTGCACCACATAGGTCTCTCCAAGTGTCAGAGATAGGCCGTGCAGGAACAGTACCTGTGTTTATGATGGAATGACAGGGGGGGGGAGTCAGTAGGTTAGAATAATTATTTATTATTCTTCCCAAGTTGCCTAAGAGTGAACAAGTAAGCTCACACATGCTTTCTTTAAACGGGCTGTGCACAGGTTGTGCTATCAATGTGCTCAGCTATTCCTTTTACAAATGCTTCTTCAACTCAGTGTAAAATCTATAAAATGTCTCATACAGGACACAGTAGTATGTGATAAGTCATATAAAGACAAACGTGCAAACAGATTACAGTAGTTGGAACCTGGCAAGATTAAAAGTATCATAAGAATTATAAAAATAATTGAAAAGGAGGCAGGAAAAGACAAAGAAGAGATAAGAGAAAGTAAAACAAAGCAGTTTACACATGCACTATAAACACTATACAGAGCAGCCAATACAGGCAAGATGGCCTAATGTGGACTGTATATTTCAGAAACACTGAATCTCAAGTTAACCTTGCATGACAGCCTCAGCGTCTTTACCTTTTTGTCTGTGTCATACTGTATGCCAATGTTTAGCACAGTGGTTGTAGGGTTCCCAGGATCAGCAGTACCAACATGAATCACAGAGACAGACGAGGGAGGAGAAGGCACCCCGAGGACAGTGATGTTCTCAAACTTAAGGTCGTTTGGGTCCCTGTAGCCAGCATGGGTCACTTTCATAGTCAGTTTTCCCTATAAAGCAGACAAACATCGATCTATCATGCCTGGTGTTAGTGGTGGTTTTAAACTTCAACTTCTGTCCTTAAGCAGAAGGAGATGGTGAAAGATGTTTCAGATAAATGCAAAAGAAACTTACAGAGACAACAGAGAATGTGTAGTGGATGTAGCTGCCCGTTTCAACTGTCTCTGTATAAAGACAATAAGCACACAGTGTTTGAACAGTCACATTTACTCGTGTGATTCATGGATTTCATCTTCACATTCACAAAATCATGACTGTAGAAGCGGTGAAAACATAATGTAAGTGCTTCATAAAAAAAAAAAACACAAAAAAAGCAACAGTACCTCGGGAATCCCCATCATCCCAGAATAGTTCCCCAGCTGCCTGGTCGTTCTCATCGAGAGCCACAATCAAACCCATTGGGTTACGGCGACTAGACGTGACCATAAACACACACGCACACACAAATGTGCATGTAGTTATAATTCAATTAGTCAAACTACAGCTACTCTCAATAGATCTGTGCAGAAAAGGTGTGTTTGAACCCAATGATGATGTGTGTGTGTGTGTGCACACGTGTACCTGTATGTGGTGGTAACGTCAGGCCTCTGAGTAGGAAGGACCGCACCGCCTCTGATGTGTAAACCAAGCTTCTCTGCTGGTAGATGCATTTCAACAGACGTTCCACGCTCTGCCAGTTGTTCCATCTGAATGGCAGCAGTAGGACAACAGAATATATTAACACCTCAAGCGGTTTTTTACTCTTCCTGTTTGATAGTGAAGGGTTGATGAACTTCTCAAACATCTAAAAACAAACGGGACGTTCTTACCGTCTCATAGTCGTACCACACAGCATCTGGTACATATGCTTTCACCCTGTCCACACCCTGTGCAAAACCACACATTGTATTATAATTACAATACAACAGTATAGTTAGACATCAAAAGGTGTCATGTTGGTGTTGTGTCTGCAGTTACATGAGACTCAGCTCACTGCACCGCTCTAATTCACAAGGCTAAATGTGAGGAGAGAAGCTAGAATGCACCTATAATACTTAATAATACAGAAGATAAAACATTTCCATCAAAGAAAAAATATTTTTTTAACTGCCTGATGTCAGATATCATCAAATATGAAGCTGTGGATGGAACAGATGACGGAGAAACACCAAGCAACACCTGATAGCTGACTAATCCAGGTACAAGAAATCAACAGAAGAGCTTTAAGCCTTTAAAGGCATTGTCACTTTGCTCTTTTATTGCATGGTGAAACAGAAAGAGTCTAAAAAAACAGTTATCCTCATGTACAGTTTTTGTGTCGTGGTCATACCCATTGTCGTATATACGTGTGCCTAGTTAGTAATGTATTGATTGTTGTTGGCATGTTGACTAACCGGATCGAGTACGGGTGTGATGAGCAGGTGTTTTCCCCAGAGGAACTGTTTATCCACACTCCAGGTGGCGTTTTCAGAGAAGAACCTTACAAATAACAAAATATTATATTATTTTTTATGTATTCTGACAAAAACGCACACATTTTTGCATACATTAACTTTGTAAAGCCACATATATACATAATCTACACATATACACCGTATACTGAGCCTGTAAAACGAGCACTTACGCATATGCCTCCACTTTCTAATTTTGATGCAGTAAAGTTACAGTATATTGAACGACTTACTCATGCACGACGGGACGTACAACAGTCTCGCCTGTGGTGTGGGCTTTGTAGAAGAGTGTGTAGAGGTAAGGCAGAAGTGTGTAACGTATCATAAGGTAATGTTTAGAGCTCTTCACCAGCAGTGAGTCAGCGCCATAGGCAGCTGGATCCTGGGGCTAGAAGATCAAATAAAATACTACTAAAAAAAAAATACTGTACATACTAAAATACTGTAGCATGAATCACACGCTAGTAGGCAAATATAGGCATTGTAGGACAAGAGGACATTAAGGTACCTTGTAGCCCTGAGCGTTGTGGTTCCGGCTGAAGGGATAGAAAGCCCCCACCTGCATCCAGCGACGACATAACTCTTCACTGGAGTTCTCAAAGAATCCACAGATGTCAGCTCCAATCTTATATACACGGATCGAAAAAATAGCTCGACATTTAGTCAAGATCTCCACAGTATCACGTAAGAGTATTTGAATGTGAATAGTTGCTACTCACATAGGGGATTCCAAAAAGCCCAAACTCTAACATGCCAGGGATGGCCCACTTCATGTGATTCCAATTGGCAGTATTGTCCCCTAGCCAGTGACCTGAATATTTTCCAACACCTGGAAAGGAGGAGCGGGTCAACAACAAGGTACGGTTTCCTCCAAACACGCGCTTCAGAGCTCTGTGGGATAGACAGAAGGCAACAAGAATGGATGCATTGGAAGAACGGGGGAGAGAGAAGGAAAGGGAAGAAGGAACATTTGGTACAATGACACTTCTGTTCACCACATTTGCTACTTTTTGACTTTTTCCATGAATTTACAGCACTCGTTAATTATCTTGAGGATTTTGTTTCGTTTCTGAAAAATAGAAAACTGATGGACTGGATGGGTTTGTGCTGTAGTGCAATCTGGTCAAACTCCTGTTAGTGATTATGAATGGCAACTCACTGATCAGTGGCCAGCACCATAGAGTAGCCATACAGACTGTGGACATCATAATGGTTCCCCCAGGCCTGCTTGGCATCCATACACAGCGTGTTACTGAACATCAGCTTATCCAGAATATCTGGAGGAGAACAAAGATGAAGAAGGTAAAAAGACGAGTTGAAGTGAAAGGTTGCAGGACTGCAAAAATATTCTGTAGTGAAGGAGTGAGTCTGATGAGAGATCAAAAGAAGGAAGGGACCAAGTAGGGGACAACAAGGAAATGCAGTAAGAGACAAAGCAATGGACAAAGCAATGTAATTAAAAGCAATGAGCAGCAATGAGCAGCAATGATCATCCTGTCTGCGACACAGTTGGACAAATTTTCCAAATTCTTCTCCAAGTACTCCTCTTTTAGATGAGTTTTCCCCTGGGCCTGAAATTACCTTATGAGCTGTTGTGGTTAATTTATCATCTTGTACACATTTTATGTCTCAAAATACAGAAAATAGTGAGGCTTACTTGGGGTGAACGAAGGGTAGTTGAGGTGGTTAATGGCACAAGCCTTACTTGAGCCTTGCTTGAAATTCAACACTTCATTCATGTCCTGCGAATGTACCAGATTCCATTGTTAAAATACAGTCACAGGACAAGACCACTTTTTTAGCAGATCATTTTAAATAATAGCTTTAACTAATTATTGTTTGGTTTGTGAATCAAAAAGCCATCCATTAGCATGCTGCAAAAGCAGATTTATGTATCTCAGTGTAATTATTTGCTAATTATTTTTGGGAGTAAGTAAACAGCTAATAGGTGGATACACACATCTCTCCTTTTAGGTATTAACTGACTTACAATCCAGAGGGCATCATGTTTGACCATCTTTGAGAATCGCTCATACTCATCAATCCACCAGTCAATGCAGCCTTGGTTGGTGTAGTCTGGAAACACCGTCTCCCCTGGCCACACCTGAGAGGGGGAGAGAACATGATGTTCATTGTGTTTCCTGACACATTACACTTGTTTTTTTCCTCATCTTAACATACCTACTGCTGTTTTGTAAAAACACAATACTCTTCTGACAGGACAACATTAGTTTTTCATTGTATTTCCTGTGATTTCACTCATTTGTTAACTCTATTCTTTCTCTGTGGCATCTCCGGCTGCTTACTTTTAGGGACACTTTAACAAGATTAAACACTAATGCAGAATCAATAGTTGATCGGGTGGACTTGTGAATTAACTGTGCTGCCTTGGTCTAGCTAACTTAACGTGTTTTGTGATCTACTTAACTAAAATCTATTTGCTGTAGTGCAATCTGTATTTGGAATAACAGTACATGTACGTGTAAATAATATTCAATTACAATCACACATCCCATGGAATTAGTCATATATGTGTCATGAACAGGGGGGGATCTACAGGGGGAAAGGGGTGGCAACTCCCCCCTGCTGTAGAGCCTACCTCCCCCCCTTTATTTTTTAATATTTTACTAGATCCACCACTGGGCCTGTGCCTTGCAACAGTAAGATGAACTTATTAAGAACGGTGAGAAGTCATTTACACAAAACAGACAGAAGAAAAAAGAGGGCATAACCATCTGCCACAGAAAAAACTGTAAAAGATTGAATTCAATTTAAGAACTTAAGATGCCATTAAGTGTATAATTTAATGTGCATGTGTGTCTTTCTCTCAAATGCACCTCACCTCTCCCAGCAGAGGGGTTTTCCCATCAGCCTCAGTTACCCAGACGTTCTTCTCAGTCCCACGATCGTAGGTTTTGTAGGGGGCATTCCCAATCAGTTTACTGGTAGCTATTGCAGGATCCTGGAAACAAAATAATTACACTCATAAGACTATGAAAGAACATAAGTGTTATGTTATTATGCAAATGTTAATGAAGACGTTTAATTAGTTGCACTGTGAGCATTACATTGGATGGGTACCTTCATGATTTGTGACAGTGTTGTGATGGAAGTCTTTTTTGACTTATGCATATGTAATACTATTACAAATACAAATTAATTTGGAGTTTACATAAATAAAAAAGCTCAATTACAGCTAAAATATGTAAATCCAGCCCTGGAGTCAGCAAAGTCTATTCATCAAATGCATAAATAGTTGTGAGTAAAGTGTTTCTCACCAGGATGAGGATGTACCTCTGCCCCTTCTCATGGAGGTAGTCAGCAAACTGAGGCAGCTCTCTGAACTTCACTTTGTCATAGGTGAAATCTTTCATTTCCTCCATGTAGTCTATGTCTGTGTACTGAATATCCTGTAAAGAAATAAGAAAAACGGTGCCTGTCATCGCATGTGATACCTCTTAATATTATGAAGTCATGGGTAAAATATTATCCTAAATTTAGATATTTTTTAAAGTCATGAAATAATATTTTTTAAATAATAGTGTGGTATATGAATATGGCCATTTCTCTGACATAGTGTGGCTTTATTCTTGCTCTCTAAATGTATAGCCTATAAACTACTACACATCAATAAAACATGGTTTGGAGGGCTCTGCTCATATTAGGCAGATGTGATAATGCCCTCTGTGCTCTATCCATTGCCCTCTAAGGTCTAGCCATTGACTCCAAGTATGTCCCAGATAATTGAAAACATCTGACATCAAAATGTGACTATAATTGTTTTCCTGCATGCAATGCAAATCTACCTTTGCATTGCAAATACATACAGAGTGAAATCCAAAACCAAAACAATTATCAAGGGAACTGTCACCTTTTCATTTCCTGAGCTGTAACTGAATGATAATGATCTTGTGTTTCTGATACTGTGGGTGGACACGTGATTTCTTAATGACGTATGACGTTAATGACGTATGACGTAATGGCGTATGAAAGAACCCGAGAATGTGCAGCTTGACCTTTAACCTAGTAGGATCAGTATGACTGTTGCACCTTTTACTACATAAACCTAAGTTAAATGTGAAGGTGCCAGACACATCTCTGCAACTGATATTTCTAATGATTTGTGGATAATAATAAAATCTGTGGGCAGCAATTGGCTTGACAGCAGCTTTAAAGGACAAGCAAACAGTAGTCGTATTGTAATACAGGCATACAGTTTGAAAAAACAGTGGTTCTTACATATGGGATTCCCACAGCACGGTTTCTCTCCACTGTTTTTTTGACTTCGCTCAGGCTGCCGTAGTCCCACCGAGAAAGTTGGAAACCGAGGGACCAGTAGGCAGGAATAACAGGCCTGCCAATGAGCTGGACAGCACAATTTGACACATATATACAAGTAAATGCATTTACCACGTCAAGGCAACTTGCAGCACATTTTCCACAATTTTTCCTTCCTACCACGAGGAACTCCTGCACCACTTGTTCTGGTGTGTCTCCAAAGAAAATGTAGAAATCAAGAACTCCTCCAGTTGTCCTGTAGGTCACAGCTGGAGCAGGCTGTAGAGTCACCTCTGAACAACACACATAGAAGGTAGGTTTGTCTAGAACTTAATCCAAATACTAATGTAAACCTGTACCCTGCCTCTGCCATTTTGAACTGAGATTATCTCCCAAGGACCACCTAAAGGATCATAAGGTGTTTACATAGTTACAGTGAGAAACTTTAGTTCGCATTAAAACAAACACAAATCATCTATGAATCAGTCAAAACAACCCACGATGATAAAATGGGGCAACAGCAAATGCACTCGTGGTGTGACCTGTATTTCCATGAGCGTTCCTTTGTCCAGGTCACATTTATGGCTGCATGCAGTGATACACTTTCACAATATATTCTGTGTGTATTTTGCAACTGCTGTGCTTGATCATTGTCTGTGCACTTGCCTATGTGTATGTATTCATGTGTGCTTAACTGGCATATGTGGCTGTGTTTTTGTCCTTACCCATGGCATTGCTGTTCATGAGGAAGACTCCAAACGACTTCCCTGTATCATTTTCCAGACAGAGGAAGAATGGATAATGTCCATAGAGGTTATGTGTTGCCTGGAGAGAAGTCAGAGTAAAGGAAGATTTAGGAAAAGCGGTGTCAGGCACAGGTGGAAGATACAATGTACCTGTTAATCTGATCTGAAATCACATTAAAAGATATCCAGTCTGCTCGAAAGCCATTCCACAAAAAAGCATGCATATTGTAAGAGTGCCACAAACACACAAATGTAAAATATGTAAATCAAATTGCAAGCCTTTGAACACATGTGTGGTAAAACATGCTGTGTGTTGCCCCTCACCCCAGTAGGTGGAGCACCGGCAGCGAAGATTGGCCAAGTCCTCCACTTCATGTCGTGATGATAGCGTGTGTGCACATGCTCCCCCAAACCATAAATATTATTGGATGGTAGTTTTGCTGAGAGCTGAAGGTACTGGTCAGCAAACACAAGTGGAGCCATCGTCGTATCAAATCTGAATGCAAATATAAGAACAAGTCACCACAGGGACAAAAGAATTCCTGACTGACTGAGGGAGATTGGTAAAATATGAAGAGAGAATGTTTAGTTTAGGTTTAAGAAACTAAATTGAAACTGGATGAAAGAACATGTCCCAAGAGGACTAAAGAGTTTTTTGTGTACTTTTCTAATTATTTATTTATTTTACTTTTTTTAGCATCTTTGCTCGTCCACAACAACTCTAATCAATGATAGGCCATTTTAACCCCTTAAATAACCTGTGTTAACCATCACACTTTATCAAACATACTGTCGTGTTGTGTGATGTGCTTCACACAGCTGAATGTACATAATGTAATTACAAACCAACGCGCACGATGAGCACTCACAGAACTCGTTTGTTCTCCTGCCTGCGAACAGTAAGGCCAAAGGGTCTCTGGGTGATCTCCAGTGTGTTGCTGATGGGGATGGATGGGTTGCTCTTGGGGAGTTTCTTGACATGCTCATGGGGAACCTCAAACCTCTCGCTGTTGGCATCATAAATCTGACGTAAAGGAAACAAACCACACAGGCAGAATGAGTGTGGCCTCATGGCAAGTTCACACTTTGTGTTGGATGTCGCTGTTGTAGACGTGTTTTGTTTTTTAGTGTGCACCTTAAATCGGAGTCGATTGTTTGACTGCATTACTGCATGAAGTGACAGTTCTTGTACATCATCTCCAAATAAAGAAGGAGAGGCCATTCTCTTCAGCCGGGCATTTAGTTCTGCAATATTAAACACAAATATAGATGTTAAAAGTTGTAATACAGTAATACATTGTGTGACGTGTTTTTAAGACTACGTCTATCTGTACAAATAAATCTGAGCTATTTCCTGTAAAAGTATCAGAAATCCTGTATAAAAATCCTACAGACATCCAGGTTTGAGAGAAAACAGTTGAATGAGCTGCACCCCCACAGATAGTGACAAAGAGTCAACAGAAGTGACCTGAATTATTACAAACAACACATTTAATCATATTCACTATCTATTCCCTACTATGATGTTTAAACAGCAACAATGAATTCACGCTGTAACAGTCCTCAGTTTGAGTACATATAAAAGTCAGCAGGTGACCAGCGGATGGGATTCAATCATACATGAATATCTAGGTTATACATTTACCAGCAGGATCAAAGGGTACAGTCCACACCTTTACACATCTTAGTTAATCCTCAGTTTTCTCTTCGCTACATGGGGGTAGATTGCACTGTAGTTAAGACTGGACAGAATTTGTGTGAAATATTTATTTTGGTTTAACATAATACTCTTCAGGTCAGACTATATAAAATTATTGTTTTCTTGAATTTATATAATACCTAAATTCATACAATGCAGTTAAATTAAGCATAGACATAAAAACTATGCAATCATTCGCATCTGATCTAATATTAATGTCATATTTCACATAAAACTATGCCTTAGGCAGTGGTAAAAAAAATTAAATTTCACTATGTCAGAAATTTTGACTGACAGAAATAAAAAAAACTAATACTAACTAGAAAAGCCAAAAATCTTCACATGTGAGCATGTGCATGAATCCTTGAGAAGGGAAATGAGGATTTACCATAAGGATTTGGTTGCTCTGTCGATTCTACAGTGTATCCGTGGTTGGTTGAGAAGAAACACCAGGGAACCTTTGTCTCATCCACTGGCCCCCAGCAACATCCACGTTGTTTACATTTCAGCTGTTGACGTGAGATTGTTAATATTATGTCAACACATCTACGCTATAAAACAAGTCTTCGAGAAATCATTAGCTCCTTCCCACACCACACGGTGTAACACGTTTTGCTTTGAATTCCTGGAAATGATAGTAACTCGTACCTTTGAGGCGCCACCTTCAGGGTAACAGTCCACCCTTTCAGCATGTGAAATGTCAGGACACTGAGGAACAAATGTCTCTGTAGTGTCTGCCAAATAAAGAAATGTTGTGTCTGAAGTGTTTCTTTTTTCTTTTCTTTTCTTATGCATTATGTGGTGTAGAGTGATTACAGGCTTCACCATGTAGATAGATAAAAAATGTGTGGAAAATATGATTTAAAAAGACTATTTATCTGTCCCAAATAATAAATACATGTTGACACTTTTTTCCCTAAATAATAAAAGCTTTGTTGCTTTTCCTTCCTTTTCTCCTATATTGAATGTGTGGCTGTGTCTTCACCTACTGTTTTTAATGAGCCCCGGTTCTCCAATGGCAAAAAGAACAATGAGAGCAATGGTCGCCACCGTCATCAGAACAAACAGAACCATTAGGTTCACCTCCAAACCTGAGAAGCGCCTTCTCCCCATCTAATCACACAAACAGATTTACATATATGCACAGATTACATTGTCCAAGATCATTAACGCCAACAATGGCACCAATACATAAAGTCTCAAAAGAGTTCAAAAACTTTTCTGCTTAATGAGGCTTGTTGGCTGTACTCACACTCACAAAAAAGAACCAGAGTATAGTAAGATGTATCTTACACAAAGGCGGTAGAAAAAAAATAACCATGGGCAAATGGTTGGCTCAGTGCAAAGACACTTTAACCTACTGGTTACTTTTGAGACGTAAGAACAACTAGCGTCATCTGGTAATTTCAGTCTGATTCAAGTTCAGGATAATAAGAAAAATGGCTACATGTCAGTATTCAAAGTTAAACGGCTAGAAGGCCTTACCTTGCCACTCTCCAGTGTTCAGGGCAAAGAGCTTCTGAGTTTAAGTGAGATAGCCCTTTATAATCCAGAGGATGTATTGTGCTCATAGGGTTTTACCGTTGTTTTTACAGCTCTGAGTGTGTATGGGTAATACAGTTGCTACATGCAGACCAAAAAACCATAAATCTGTCAGATAACCATCTGTTGTGTAAAGAAACAACAGCAAGAACAAAAATAAATAAACACTTTAAAAGTATCACTACAATCTAAAGCTTTATGCATGAGCTTATCTATATGTTATAGAAAAAACATGTCCATGTCAGCTTGTTACACTCATTCCTGCTATAAACTGCTGTCCACAGTTTATGACTGGTTATGCAAATGCATGTGTGTGAATATTGTTTACTCAGAGATAATTGTGCATTTTTGTTGTTTTATATGAGAACAAGTAGTGTTTACCACACTGTGTCCATGCTTCTCAGTCACTGACATACACATGCATGCACGTGATAATCTCATGTCTGAAGAAACAATCTACTAGTACACAAAAAACTAAGAAATCTACTGTCATAAAAAAGCAGGAATTCTATAAGTGTAATTTTTACATGATCACATGTACCACATGTTACTTACCAACATTAATGGTTCATTGGAATCTATGCAAACCTTTGTTGCAAAGACATTAAATGTAATATATGTTAATAAAAACCTCAACCACTAGGGGCAGCAAACCTTACACACATAGAGTTACATAGAAACATGAGGCCCGAAATGCAGGGCAATGAAAAAGCTGAACATGATAAAGATGATCTTAGTGTTGAGATCACTATAAAAGGCAAGATGGCTCTGTTCTGGATCTTGTGAGCAACTTGGATTCACATTAATACACAGAGAATAGAAACAATGAACAGTCAGATGGAGATAATGTTATTTCTGTTTCCACAGGTGTTCACAGTATTGATCTCATCCAGCCAGACTCAGTGGTCGTGCAGCCTGGACAGTCTTTGACCATCACCTGTCAGGTCTCTGGTTATTCTCTGACTGATACCAGATATGGTACAGGTTGGATCAGACACTGTGAAGGGAAACCAATGGAGTGGATTTTCCATATGTGGGGTGCTGGGGTCTTTTCTCAGAATGATGCTCTAAGGAATAAGTTCAGCTTCAGCAGAGACACTTCTGCCAGAACAGTAACTATTAAAGGACAAAACCTGCAGCCTGAAGACACAGCTGTTTATTACTGTGCATGTTACCCCACAGGGACACAAACCACTGAAAGACCTGCACAAATACCCACAGACCAACAGGACTCAACAGACACACACACATAGAAATACAACTAGAGGCTGAGTACATACATGCATCATACATTCATACACGTACATGTTAGAGCCACAGTAATACAAACCACCAATCATCATTCATGGTCCATCGTACTTTCAGTTAATTGATGAGAGCTTGATCTTATATGCTCACTATTGATAGACAGAAGACTCATTCACTAAAAGTACTCGTCCATTTCATTATTTCAGTGTTTTATTTTTTGGTTTGCTTGTTTGGAGACCACTGCAAAATAATGTTTTTTCTGATTTTGAAACATTTTTGTTTTATTCTATGAACTACTGACATCATAACTCCCAAGTACCAAATACAGATGTTTCTATTCAATAAATTTTTTTTGCAGAAGATGAAAAATAGTCAACATACCAGAAAGGGTCCAGTGTTTTCAGACTTCTTATTTATTACACATTACTAAGAAAGAACTGTGCATTACCGTGTGTTATAATGTTTAGAGGAAATTTAATGTGTAGGATGAAAATAAAACATCTCGTGAAACTAATTTAAAAAGAGTCTTTGCATAACAATGTATTTTTTTGTAAAAAGGTAACAAATTATTAGAAGAATAATTAAAATAATTAGATATTTTTCTTCTAAAGTTTATTATCTATTGTCATTGTTGCACAACAACCCTAACTTCTTTGATTAAATGAGTATCATTTCTTTACTTTTGTTGTGACATCAAACTGAACTAGTGATGATGATGGTGTGGTGACAATAAATCTTGTGATATGTTAACACATGTCAGACGAACACTGACTCATTTTTCCACTGTTTCACCAGAGGAGCTCTGCCCATTTAATTATATACTGCACATTCTGCCAGATGCATTCTGCTCAGAATGAGGAGGAGATAATGCAAAACACAATCATATTCTACCTCTACTTAATCCTCTGCAGGGAGGATGACAGTGAACAGTGGGCACACAGGTTAACACGATGGACTATAGCACAGGACTTCTGCTTTTAACTATCTGCTGGGCAGGTGAAATATTTTATTGACCTTAAATATAATGTCAGTGATCATAACATACAATATGTAATGTTCTGTTTTCTGTCTCATCAGGTGTTGATGGTCAAACTCTGACAGAATCTGAACCAGCGGTTAAAAGGCCTGGAGAATCTCACAAACTGACCTGTACAGCCTCTGGCTTTACATTCAGCAACTACTGGATGGCCTGGGTCAGACAGGCTCCTGGAAAAGGACTGGAGTGGGTTGCAACTATAAGATATGACAGTGCTGAGATATTCTACTCTGAGACAGTGAAAGGCCGGTTTACCATCTCCAGAGAAAACAGCAGAAACCAGCTGTATCTGCAGATGAACACTCTGACAACAGAAGATTCTGCTGTTTATTATTGTGCCCGAGAGTCACAGTGACTGGAGCCGGTTGAGTAGATGTACAATATCCTACAGCACAATCCTCAAAACAAGTATCTCACCTGATCAGCTGTTAATTCAAGAATTGAAGTATCACTTTATACTTTTTAATCTTTACAGTTTTTTATTGTTTGTGATACAGTTATTGAAAATGAAAGAATATTATTATCAACCAATAAAAACAAAAAATAAACAATATAATTAAAACATCTCCATTTACACAGATGATTGTTTAAAATTAAATAAAAAATCCAGGTTGCACTAGTGATAAAGCTCCAAATGTTCCCGTACCTATATGATCTCCACCTGTCGCAGCTCTATGCAAAATCATTTAACGCTGCTTCTGCTGCAGGCAGCTGGGTCCTGAGTATATTTTCCAGAGTTTAGGTCATTCTTATGAAATGAATGGGCAGAACATGCAGCCCGAAGGCTCTGCTGTGTACCCACAGGTGACATAGACCTTCGTTTCATGTCGACCCTCACTTTCCCTCTGCAGAATTCTTCTGCCTCTCCATTCTCAACACATAGAAATACATAAAAAAATGCCCAAACGTCTTCTGCGCTTTCTGATCGATCATGACAACTGTTACTTACAGTCAGGTCAAACAGGACCAATCTCCCTCTCGCTGCAGTGGACTAGGAGAATAGATATAGGTTAAAATATTGCCATCTATGACAGCTCATTTCAGAAATGTTAAATCATGATTGAAAATGTTCCCAGCAACACTTGACATCAGGAGCCTGACAACAGAAGATTCTGCAATAGACTAGAAAATGTTAACTAAACCTATTTACTTAAAACAAAAACTTAAAAAAAAAGCTTCCATCCATATGCTTGTAGTGGGAGGTCACTGCAAACTTTTTCTCCTTCATAAACTCCACTGGTGACATTCTGCCAGACCAGCTGCAACAGTCTTAAACAAGTACTGTAACACTTGAATGACACGATTTCATACAAAATGAAATTGACTGTCTTGGCTTTGTTTTTAGTACTTTCTGGCCATGGTAAGAAAAAGAATAACTTTTGTTCAAACATACCGTTTCTTTGCTTGTGTAAACTAACAATTATTAGCATTTCTTTATTTACAGGAGTTTGTGGTGACATCAAACTGGATCAGTCGTCCTCTGAGGTGAAAAGACCTGGAGAGACAGTGAAGATGTCATGCGTTACATCTGGTTTTACCATGACAAGCTACTTTATTCACTGGATAAGACAGAGACCAGGAAAAGTTCTGGAGTGGATCGGGAGAATCAACCCACTTTCCAACTCTCCAAGCTACGCCAGTTCATTTCAGAGTCGTTTTAGTTTTACCCAAAATGCTCCCAGCAGCACTCAGTACCTCGAGGTCAACAGCCTGACAGCAGAAGATTCTGCTGTTTACTTCTGTGCTCGACACACAGTGACTGAAACACTGGAGCAGCTGCACAAAAACAGCCACTGATAACAAATAGTGCTGAAGTAAGCACATTTATTTACTTATATAAGCTATATATGAATTTAAAACTGATGTTAACTATTAACTATCAGTCATAGTTATGAACAGAAATGTTTCAACAGCCAAAACAGTAGAGCAAGTATGTTGGTTTCCCTTTACACACAAATATTGATGACATCATCCCAGTCTGACCTTTGAAAAGTAAATTTATGTGTATTGTTCGGTAGATTTGTGCAAAACAAAATGTAGCACCTCGTCTAGTCAAACACTAGAGGGCGCTCAGCCATCAAAAATCCTCAGTTTAACATGTGATGAACTGTGTGATCTGATCCATGCGTTAGTTACTTCACAGTCAGAATAACAGTTAAAAATGTATATAAAATATATTTACAGAATTCAACTGAACTTTATTTTAACTTGATTATTTTCTCTAACCAAGAGTCTGATTTCAATAGAATCCTGACTACAAGACCAGCTAAAAACACGTAACTAATGTCATTAATCAATGCATTTATCAGAAATCTGAAATGTGTTTTTAATGTATGCGTGTCAGTTGAACCGTAATCAAAGAAGGAGTCAAGGAGGAGGAGTCAATGCAAAACTCAGATGTCCTCCACGTCTATTTATCTGTCTGCAGAGATGTCGACAGAGAACAGCGGACACACAGGTTAACATGATGGACTGTAGGACAGCACTGCTGCTTCTAATTATCTGCTGGGCAGGTGAACATTGTGACAGTTGACTAAGTTGTCTTTAACACGTTACTATGTTAAAGCAGCTGATTGTTTCCCTTGTTCTTACAGGTGTTGATGGTCAGACTCTGACAGAATCTGAATCTGTGGTTAAAGGACCTGGAGATTCACATAAAGTCACTTGTACAGTCTCTGGATTTTCATTCAGCAACTACTGGATGGGCTGGATCAGACAGGCGCCTGGAAAAGGACTGGAGTGGATCGCTGCTGTTACTTTTACTACCACCCACTATTACTCTCAGTCAGTCCAAGGCCGGTTTACTGTCTCCAGAGACAACAGCAGGCGGCAGGTGTATCTGCAGATGAACAGTCTTAGAAGTGAAGATTCTGCTGTTTATTACTGTGCTCGATAGTCACGGTGACTGAAGCTGTTTGTGCCGCTGTACAAAATCCTCCAGCAGTCAACAACACAACTACTACCACTACACCTACTGCATATGTGATGTGCATAATTCAGTTGGAATCATAATAAAAGAAAGCAAAAACAATTTTAACACTTTAAATTCTCTCTTTAACTTTAACTGGTATCTAACTGCAAGTTTGGATTAGACGAAGAATACATTCAACAATTATTTTAAATAGAAACAGTGAATAAAACATTTTGTTTCATGGAGTGATTTTGTGATTCTTGCCTGCTAAGATGAGTGTTAAAAATTTCGCAATAAGTTGTGACTATAGATGTAAGTGTAATTTCTTAAAGCGTAATTATAGCACCGCTATATTTTTTAATTAGAAATATGAATGTATTATTAATTTAACAAAATGAAGGTGCAGATGGTGCCAGTGAGGATCCCTGTAGTGGCCAGTAAAGTACAATAAAAAAAAAGATTTCTATGGAGTCAATGCAAAACCCACATATTGTTACTATCCTTGAAATCAGCCTTAGCTCAGACTTCTGATCAGATCTATCAGACTTTGATAAGTTATCACCATGAGAGTTGTTCAGACTCTCTTCTTCTTGGCTCTTATTTCAGGTGAGTGAAGACAGTGTCCTGCAGATGAAGTCAAAAGTAGTGTCGGGTGTCTGCTGCCTCCCCTTAATCGTCTCTCTGTGTATGATTCAGCTGCTCAGGGTCAGTCCCTCACGTCCTCAGAGTCAGTGGTCAGCAGACCTGGAGAGTCAGTCACACTGTCCTGTAAAGTGGAAGGACTCCCTCTTGCTTGGCTGCACTGGATTCGTCAGAAACCTGGGAAAGGACTGGAATGGATCGGACGCATTGATGGTGGAACGGGCACAGTATTTGCTCAGAGTCTCCAAGGACAGTTTTCCATCACCAAAGACACTTCTACTAAAGTCGTGTATTTACTGGCCAAGAGTCTGAAACAAGAAGACTCTGCAGTTTATTATTGTGCGCGAGAGTCACAGTGACACAAGTTCATAAGTCTTCTGCTGACAGTTGAATCATGTGAGCAGTTGTTTTGTGGATTCATATCATTTCATTCGGTGCTTGATTTGTTCTTCACTTGTAATTTCTTTGGATAAACCTGTCAGTCAAAAGGTAAAAACATTGACGCACACAGAATAGTCTAGTTGAATGTCAGAGATAAACTTGTGTGCAGCAGAGTCGGTAAACAACTGCTCTACTACACAGGTAACTGTTGAGCCAAAACTTTAATACATACATACATCAACTCAGAGTTGGCTGCAAAATGTTTGACTTGTTACTGTACTTTACTGACAGTGTTATTCTGTGGTGAGCTGTTTCTTAGCTTAAACTATTTAAATGAATGATTTTTAAATAAACACTTAAACTAAAAGGTTGACACGTGCTGCTACATCTAGACAACGTCCTGTATATTTTACATTTACAGAAGGAATCTAAAAGTCCACTCTTTCCTTCCTGTGAGGAGGAGTCCATGCAAAACTCACATGTCTTCCACCTCTATTTATCTGTCTGCAGAGATGTCGACAGAGAACAGTGGACACACAGTTTAACATGATGGACTGTAAGACAGCACTGCTGCTTCTAATTGTCTGCTGGGCAGGTGAAGATTGTGACAGAGTTGACATTGTTTTTAAACTGCTCTAAAAAACTGTCAAATCAACAGATTTTTCCATTGTTTCGCAGGTGTCTACTGTCAGACTCTGACAGAATCTGAACCAGTGGTTAAAAGACCTGGAGATTCTCACAGACTGACCTGTACAGTCTCTGGATTCACACTCAGCAGCTACTGGATGGGCTGGGTCAGACAGGCTCCTGGAAAAGGACTGGAGTGGATTGTTACTAATACTAATGGAGGAAGCAACTACTACTCTCAATCAGTCCAAGGCCGGTTCACTGCCTCCAGAGACAACAGCAGACAGCAGCTGTATCTGCAGATGAACAGTCTGAAAGCTGAAGATTCTGCTGTTTATTACTGTGCTCGACACCCACAGTGAATTTATTTGGTTGTGCAGCTGCACAAAATCCTCCAGGAGTCAGCTACATCACATGGCTAATGCCAGTGAAGCTAAATAAAAATATGAATGAATAATAATTTGAATAACACCCAAGTCAACGTTCTCGCTGAATCAATACAAACAGCACACGCTGCATTGCTCTACACGTGAAGGCCAGTGTGTAGAACGGCTGTATAGTTGTCAGTTATTCTTGTTCTATTCAATGCAATCTGTAGGATTCATTGATTAAATAAATAAATATTATTTCACACAAGAACAAAGAAAGGATTTTCAATGCTTTCACTGACCAACTGATGTGTATCATTGTTTCTCCCGATGACTGGAGCACAGCAACGAGCACTTAGCTACAAGTATAAAGTCTTCATCCTGCTTGTATGATTGTATTGTACTTTCAAATTCTTTACAAAGCAGAAGTAGACAAATATACGCAAATAACAGTGGCTCATAAGGAAGTGAGGAGTGAGTGTGTGCATCAGTCTGTGTGAGCGGACAGAAGATCTCTCATCAGATCAGCTTCAACACCAACATGTTCTCTGTAGCTCTGACACTGCTGCTGGCAGCGGGATCCTGTGAGGAACTTTGACTGGACTCACACTAATAATCATGTTAGAAACTGTGAATAGTCAGATAAGTGTTGATAATTATGTTGACTTTTGTTTCCACAGGTGTTCACAGTATTGATCTCATCCAGCCAGACTCAGTGGTCGTGCAGCCTGGACAGTCTTTGACCATCACCTGTCAGGTCTCTGGTTATTCTGTGACTGATGACAGCTATGCAACAGGTTGGATCAGACACTGTGAAGAGAAACCAATGGACTGGATTTTCCATATGTGGGGTGCTGGGGACTTTTACAAAAATGATGCTCTGAAGAACAAGTTCAGTTACAGCAGAGACACATCTGCTGGAACAGTCACTATAAAAGGACAAAATCTGCAGCCTGAGGACACAGCTGTTTATTACTGTGTACGTCACCCCACAGTGATAGAAACCACTGAAAGACCTGCACAAATACCCACTAGCTTTCTCGTGTTCTTGTAAAACCAGTGGAATAAGACTGTGATAATAACATATTATAAAAGAGCAGAGAATTCAGCTGCTTTGTTGACCTCATGAGATCCATTTATTCCAGACATCCTAAAAACATAATTGAGTTGAAGCAGCTCTATGAGGAAGAATATTCCTCTAGAATGTTGTTGTCATATCAACCACTGATAACATGTACAATTTACACAATGCATAACACACACATAATATTTTTATTGCTTGAAACCTCAGAATTTCATGTTTGCATTCACCGGCTTTAAAGTTTCACAAATACAACTTGTGAATCTGTTAAACAATCTGTTGCATGTTTCTCTTACAAACACTAAAGGGCAGTCAATGTTAAAGTTTCTCTGAGAGCATCTGTGAATCTCATGGAGGCAAATTAACAAAAATTCACGTTAGATAAGAAATGATCAGATACAATGGTTTCAGCTTCATCTGTTCAGTTGTGTGCAAATGTCTTTGTTTATGAGGTTATGATTAAATCTGTGTAAAGGTTTTGGGAATTGGTAGATTCATTCATTAATTGCAAGGATGCAGATTTACTGTCTCTTACTCACCAAGGTGAAAATAACAGATCAAATAGACTTTTAACATATTCTCAAACACACTGAATCCTGCTCTAAACTTATGTACAAAACATAGGCAAAAAACATTCAAATTCACACACTGATGCACAGTCTCCTCCCATTCTGACTGCTCACTATTCAATATATACATCCCTGAAAAAAAGCGTTTGCACTTGCAGACTCAGCTCAGTTATCACCATGAGAGTTGTTCAGACTCTCTTCTTCTTGGCTCTTATTTCAGGTGAGTGAAGAC
>JAUMTR010222151.1:0-44639 GCA_032270685.1 Microctenopoma stevenorrisi | reverse complement strand
ACAACTAGGGGAGAGACAAGTCACAATGTACACAACATGTAATGATATGATGGTGAGAGAGGGAAAGATAGAGAGAGAGAAAGAGTGCGCCCTTATTATAACAATTAACGCTCATTCCCAATGATGACTATAACAACCTATCGTCATTGATAGTCAGTTGATATGCAAAGGGCCATGGAGCATCTTTATATAGTGACCATTTTCCTCACATCACACTTTCGGTGTAAATGGAGGGAATTTAATTTTCTTTACCTTATAATGTTGCCCAGTCTAGAAGGTTTGGTTAGATTCCCTGTGCTTACAACTTGGAACACAGATTTGATAATCTTCCCAACCTCAAGCTTGACATTTCAGGAAATTGGCTGCTATGTGAATATGAACTATTGCTTTTAAATGTCTGTAGTTCACCATAAAAAATGACCAGCAACAGCTTTCTACTATTTCCTGACATTACCCATTGCTCTGCTTTCTGCGTTGTAGTTTTTAAATACTAATACATAATGGACTAATCTACCATGTAGTAACCCTTTTAAAGCTAGAAAAACAAGAAAATTATTTCAGTTTATAACAAACCCTTCAAAGCAAATGAAAACAGTCAATGTTTACCTTCAAGGAAATACTGGTAAAAATAACAGCACAGGTAACATAAAAATAAGAATACGACATGATATTTTTGCAAGGGATCTAATATAAAAAACAATATTCCTGAGGTATTACTGTAAGCGAGCCAGAGCCTCCTCTTTGTGTTTTCATTATGCACCCACTTGATGTCAAGGCCACCTCCACTAATCAGAGGAGACAGAAGAAAGAAGCAAAAGCAAAAACGACCTAAACCTAATAAACAGGAAGTTAAACGTCCGAATCAAATTATGTGGAAGCGCACAGTCTTCTTCTTCTTCCTTACAATCTAGCAGTTCATCTTCTAATGGCTTGTGATTCTTATGGAACTTAATAACCTTGGTCTGTGATGGAAACCCTAGTGTAGAGAAGCTTTAATTGCAAAATCAGTCATTTGACGTTGTTCAACAGTTTCATTACTGAATGAGCACAAACCAAAGAGTTTTGCATCTGTTCAGTGTGAGCATAATAGTGGAGTCACCTTAATCTAACTGTTTAGATGTGAAATTTTTCCAGGGAAAATGCTGACTCTTTAAGTGAAACTCATTTTTCCCCAAAAAGACACTTCTCTCACCTCTGTTGTTTTTCTCTGAGGAAACTTAATAAAGGTGATCAGTCTTAACTAATGGACCATTTGGAAGTGATGCGAGCAATTTGAGTAAAATGCAATGGCTTTCCTTGGGCACATTTATAAAGCAAAGAGGGTTGAAAGCAGTTGCATACTGTCCTTACTTTGAAAATAAAGCTGTGGAAGACATGTGGTTGTAGATCAGTGGTGGGTGTAGAACAATTTGCAGGGCGTGGTATGAAGTTTTTACTGGATGACCAGGAGCAGTTGAAAGTTTCAGACAATACCATTCAACATGAAGCAAACACACACACACACAGTACTAAACCCAGTCAATTCAGCTACATAGGTGAAGTCTAGGTTATTTATAATTATTGAATTATTTCCCAGCTTTGCTTGTATCAGTAATATTTTTGTCTTCAAAGTCCTGTCACCTTGTAGATCCAGCCCTGCTTTAGACCAATTTGTCATATAGGATTCAATGAAAAAACAAACAAAGATATAGGCTCACTGGCCGCTTCATTATCTATCTGCACATTCTAAAGCGATTCAGTGTATAAACAGCTCTGCCATAAATGGGGTGGACAAAACATTAGAAACATCCTTCCAAAAAATTCTGACATTTGGAAGATAGCATTAAAATGCACAGGCATGCTCAGAGAAATGGCAGTGTTTTCCACATTATCCCCACAGCCCCATCAGATTATGTGTACTCTTGAAATGATGCAAAACAGAGATCGTCAGGGTGGTGTGTATTCTCCAACTGAGTCTATAATGTATTTCCCAGAGAGTCTTTTCTCACTTGTAGATGGCAGTCAAGCTTCCATTTCCATGTAGCACAGCTATAATACATTATAGAGGTGTCTTTTGTACGTTCATTGTGTGTAATTTTATAATTTGTGTTTCTTGATTTTTTTTACCTGCAAAAAAAACTCTGTTTACTGTGTTTAAAAAGAAAAGAATCAAGAAACACAAATTATAGAGGATGTTTTTTTTAAGGATTAATTACTATACACTCACTGAAGCCTTTTCTGCATAAAATGAAAGCAACACATTTAAATGTTAATGTATTGATTGTCTTATCATTTGGTAAACCATAGGGCACAGGATGTCCTGAAAGTCCCATCAAAAACTGTTGTTTACACAGTTTAAACAGTTGTTACCATCTGTCCGCAGGTGGTCCCTATCGGCGGATGTAGAGATAGAAGGTTCGATTCCCAGCTGCGGCACCCAGCCCATCCCCCTTACCTGCTGTGTCCCTGAGCAAGACACCCAGCGCTAGCTCCCTAAGTGCTGACTGTGGCTGCTCACTGCTCCCCCCAAGGGGGGATGGGTCAAATGCAGAGAAGAAATTTAATTGTAACATGCAGATATGTAGCAATGACAATAAAGTGGATTCCTCTTCCTCTTCTTCTTTTAGGGGTATCTACTCTGCGGAGGGGTGGGGTCCAATAGAGGTGGAGGATGGAATCTTCTCTTTCTCAGTGTTTTTCCACCCTCCTTCTTTTTGTCTGTCATGAGCTTAAATAAAAACAAAAAATGGCTGTGACTGACGATAGCACAACTACACATACACTGTCATGTGTCATCTGTATAAATAGATTTCTCCAGACAATTAACTGCTGTATTCACACATTGGGCATCACCTGAAATTTGTACTAGGAAGCTGAAAGTGTCTAATATCCAGGCTGACACTCTGGTAAATGTCTGGAGAGGTTTAGGGTTCTACTGCATGTCTCAAATTATTTTACTTTTTTTATTGATCGATAAAGATAGTACATTAAATAACTTTTAAATAAACATCTGAACACAAACACATTCAGCACTATTTTTATACATCACAACTACTTTGCAGTGGCACTGGGCACATGAAAGCTGCCTTCCATGTTCCTCCTTCATTCCCCCTGCATTAAGATGAGGCGGCACTGTTTTTGAGAAATGTTTCCTTTCTGACTCTTTTTACCTTTTGAAACACAGTTTTTCCTGTTGTTGTTGTGTGTTTCAGCATGAAAAATTAAACTGCACTTGCTGTTTTCCCAGGTCTTTCTCCAGCACTTATCATACGAGGTAATGACTGAAAAGTCAGACAGGAGCGACTGCTGCTGGGGTTTGAACTAATGTTATCACAAGTGGCTTGTTAGTGTTAGCAGTTTAGTACCAGTACTGACTTTGTGTATACTGGAACGGAAAATTACATTTCGAAATGTGTTTCCCATCCCGTCTCTGTCAGCACAGGTCTCCTGCATACAATAAATTGGAAATATCCCTCTGCTGTTTGTCCAGCTTTCAATATCAGAACCTTTTCCAAATCACCAATTGTGTGCAGCTGTCCAACTCACCTCACACATACTTGCAGAGCAGTTACCTATCAATTCATTAGATACTTTAAAATGATATGGTCAATAATAACAGCTTTAGTGTCAGGCCAGGGTTAGTTGAACCAACCAATGTATGTTTTGGTTGCATAAGTGCATTTTTGTTGGAAGATTAATTGTGATGCATGAGCTGTCTATGAGTAAAAAGAACTGTGTCACTTTCACTACAATGAAAGGAGGTTCCAAGGTAAAAAATCCATTTAAAATGAATGGTAGGAACCAGAACAAGGCTCACAGGTGTCACATTTATTTTTAAAAGACAGTATGCCCAAAGTATATTGGGCAAAAGGTATTCATTTAAAAATAATCAAAAAATAATAAGTGAAATAAAATAGTTTATTAATCCCTTTTGGGAAAATTGTTGTTTGGATAGCTGTTAGACCTGTATCAGCGCTGCTATGAGCAGACATACAGCTTCAGGATGACCCTTGGGTTGGAAGACGACTGAGCTATAATGCCGCCTGGAGCTTCAGTGGTTCAATAACCAGTAGACCTGGCTCTCAGTGTGCAATACATGATGTGTTTTGCTTCCAGCTGAGTAATGTAGTATTTGGCTTCTTTTAAAAATCCACTGCTTATTCTTCATATGCCTCCTAAAACCGATCTCCATGTTTGCCATTGAACACATTAAGGCTTCCATGGTCCCTGCAAGTGAGTATATACACAGCCCCATTCTGCATGTTGCTGCTTAAATATGGTCTGTGTTGTTTGACCAAGAACAAGCAGCATATCAGATACTCTTTGAAAAGTAGATGTGACTGGTAGCACTTTGAGCTTTGTGGCCTAAATATCTCTTAAACCATAAACATTTCTAAATTCCATTATCATTTGCACAGCTCTAACATGCAAAACAAGGACAGCAGCTTGAATTTAACAGTTTTGAATTGAACTTATATTTCATTACAAGGTACAATGCACCTATGTAAATGTTTAGTTCAGTAGAATTGTGTTTTTTGACTGAAATGTATCTCTAACACTCAGCTTTTGTCGATCCTGTTAGTAGAAGAGGAGGAGGTAAGCTGAAAGCCGGGTTTCAGTATTGATGTCTGTGGACTGTGCTTGGAGCTTGACTGGTCCCCAGGGAAAACTTCACTGGTACTCCAGATGGCCAGCTCCAAAATAATTTCTATTTTTACCTTATATGGCCCCTACATACGAGGACCTTCACTGTAATGGGTTTAAATCTAATGCATGCACCTGGAAGTAAGCTGCTGGGAGATGTACATTGCAAATGAAGCAACTGTAAATGAATGTTTTATCTAACATTTGTGTGGTGTCAGTCAGGAGTACGGTAGCTCTCGCTGAGTCTTCTTTTATTCCACAGTTGTTTACAGCTCCCTGTGTCAATGGCAATGTGGTCTGACTGTTAAATAAAACATACTGCTCAGGAGGGAAGGCGTTAGTGTGTCAGACACACACACACACACACACACAACCTTTCTGTGGGATATGTATGTATGTATGTGGTCTTATTCACACCAGGTCAGTGACTTAGGAAATGTTGAGTTGACCAGCAGAATCAGGGTTGAATGCTGAACAAAACTCTGCCTGGGGTCAAAGTTTTGAAATGTATCTGTTATGTCAGCTGCCATGTTGAACAGACATGATGACTTCATGACTTAATAATAGAAAACTTTATCATGTTCAATGCTCTGTCTAAACCATGTATCTGGTTTATCACAGGAACAGTGATTTCAGCATTGTAACTAGGCTTGTGTCAAACAGAAATGGGACACTATTTGCTTTCCCTTCACATGCTTAATTACAACAAATACATGCACTTCTCTGAGCACTGCCAAAATGCAGGTGACACACACTCAATAGTGCTGCTACACACATCTTGTTTAAACAAACAAAAGTGCCCTTCGTTTCTTCAGATACAAACTGTGTGAAGGATGTGCTGGCCTGGCACGCCTGAATCTAAATGAAAAAAAAGTCATTACCACATGTTGCTGACACACATTTTGAGAAAGTTCTTTCTGCACTGCAGATCAGGCAGCATGCTGGGAATGCTGACTGGAAGCCAGAGTGGTGGGTGCAGCTCTCATAAATGTCAATTCACAAATGAAAAAAGCTGCCATTTAATGGTGGTTGAATTTTTTACAATGATGAAAATACAAACTACAAAAACAAGTACACATTAATTTACAGTGATTAAAAAGTGAAAATGGAACAGCAATCATTATACCCCACCCACACCAACACCTAATGAAAAGGCACTGTTAAAGCTCTGCAGTGTTTAGCATCATTGGGTCTGTCAACACTAAGATCAGCCTCAGAGCAAACACATCACTCAATATGAGCAGCCTCTCCCTAGACAGCAGAGATGTCCTCTTCTCGCCAGAACTCTGCAATCCCAAGAAGACTGTCAGAAAAGAAGAACAGTAGGGTGTGAATTAACAGCCAGTCTCAGGGTGCAAGTAATCTACAAAAACGTTACTTACTTAAGATGCAAATCTCATAACTTGAATCAACAACTCACAAATAAGCTGTTGTGCATCTGCTTTGACTCACTGTGGTAAATGTGGCGTAATAACCTGTTCTTATCCCACAGTGTAAGATAATTAAATAATCATACTTTGTCACTCTTCACTCACTCTCATTTTGATGATAAAGATACTCTTTGGCATCACTATTTGAACCCACAGGAATGATGGTGGCTGTCGGACCTGCCGCCATAATGTCAGAAATACAGTACAGATGATTAAACATTTGTTAGCCATCTATGAACACCAGGGTCAGTGGTTTGATTCCTGGTTCATACTGGTTAGGTTCAATAGGTCCTCACACAAGATATCAAAACAAAAAGAGTAAAAATTATTTCCTAAAATGTCACATAGTGACTGAACTTTTTTCTCCTATAGAGACAACACTTTCTGTGTTGCTGACCAGTCTTTCCTCCTATACAGTATTTTGGTTTATTATCTGCATCATGAGCTGGGTATAGGATTGGGTGAAGTTGATCCTTCTTTGTCTTTTTACCCCAAACTATGTAACATTATCAGGCCTGAACAATTCAAGCTATTCAAGGCGAGTCGCTAACACCTTTTTTTAACCTCCATCTTTAAACAAAAACAGGACGCTCTGTTCAGTTGCCTAGCAGGATGGCATAGATAAGAAGAATGCAGCCTGGTAGGTCAATGGGTTAAGTGTCAGACTGGAATGCAGTAGGTCGCAGGTTCCAAACCCCATCTGAATCCTAGATTATCTCCTACCAGGCGTGTCCCTGAGCCAGACATTGTGCTAGCTCCCTGTAAGTCACTTTGGATAAAAGCATCTGCCAAGCGAAGTAAGGTAGAGTAAAGGATGCCTGGAAATTGACTCATGGCAACTGGACGTCTTTCTCATAAGGTTGAAATGTTTCAAACCCACACATACCTCTGTATTTCCACACATAGACCTCTCCGTATCTACTACTAGATACAGAGTAGTCATTTTATTTTTGATTTACTCTTCTTTGTTTTTCACTTTGTACTTTCTTTGTATAACTGTAAGTTGGTGCTCTGGTGGAGTAACCTTCCCAAGGGATCAGTAAAGTTCTGATTTGATCTGATCTGATCTGAAGATGTCACAGGACCATCCTGAAACTAGGTAACATTATTAGTAATGACATGTTATATTGTGCTTAATTACTGTGAGTGAGTTTACTGGGTGCCACCAAACTGTGTCTCTCTTTCATATTCTTTTAGTTATCACTCGGGAGATGGTCTTGCTTTTGGTAGTAATTCAGTAGTTGCATGTCACATGCCTATGATCTCATCAGTGGGTTAGGGTCCTCAAACTAGGTTTCATTATAAGTAGCCTAAAGCATGCAACACTGATTCTGAAAACAGTGTGATCATATTTTAAAATTTTACTTGTGAAGGCCGATAAAGAACAGCAAGGAACAAGTCATTTTACTTTGAAATCTTTATTTCTAACAAAAAGGTCCAATAATAATACAAATTTTAACATAGAAAATTAAAACAAAATAATAAGAAATTTAAATAGATAAATAGTAATAAAACCTGAAAACAAATAGACAATATAACTGAGAATCAACGCAATATAGTTACCATATTCACATCAGCATGTTTCCATGTTGTATTGTAAACAATAAAAACATAAAGAAAAGGAATAAGTAATACGCTACAATAATCGAAAAAATAAATAAATTAAAAATTAAAAAAATGTGCATTGTTGGCCAAACCCTTTGCACTACCAGTGATGCTTCAAACTTTGGCTTTTTCAAATGCTGTTATTAATTCTTCCAGATTCAAGCCCTTCTCACTGTGTTCTCTATTGTTATGAGGGCAAGTCCTGAAAGTCTGGATCTGAGGTAAGTTTTATGAGCTTTAGGGCTGAGAAGCTTCTCTCCCCAGAGGCAACAGTGATGGGAAGAGTTAATAGCAGACGAAGGGCAATGCCTAAGTTTCCATACAAATCCAGGAGCTGCTCCTTGAAAATGTACATAAGCATTTTCCATGGGGAGGTTACATTATAAGGAAAGGCATAAATAGCAGCTCTGACCTCCAGCACCAAATCAAAAAACACGTTAGCCTTATACCAGGTAGCATATTTGGCTACGTTAAAACTCCAAGTAACCACATCCATAGCCACAAACTATCATATTTACCACTGTTTTATCTCTTTTTCTCTTCTTGTTTTTATTTTTCCTTCCAGGATAGTTTCTTTTCATTTACGCGCTTAGCTGTCAATGCGCATGTTTGTTTACCTCCTGCCAGCCTTGAGAGGGAGGGGGAGGCCTGGGGGCCCCAGGCAATTGCCTGCCTTGCCTGTCCGCTAGCGGCACCTCTTGATCTCATGTGTTGCACACCTGGTGTTCACTGGTCACTGAATGTGTCAATGGTTACATTAAACCATCAATTATATCTTCTATATTAATAACTTTCACTTCAGTAAAGCTATTAACACATTAAAACCACCCCACTGTTATGATCTCAGTCATCCTGTCCTTATAATGGCACTAAACCCTGCCCCAAATAGTTTTTTTTGCACCTGATTACTTGATTGACTGTCTGGAATCTGACCTGTTTTCTTCAACAACCTGCCTTCTCACTCAGTTGTCCTTTCTGCTCTGGATCTTACATTTGGATCCTTGTGGATATGGACTTCAATTTTTTTACTGTTATAGAACGCAGAAAAAGAGCATTCAAGAACATCCAACATTTTTTTGTCATGCACACAATTACAGGAGGACATTTTAGATTAACTGTATTTGAAGATTAGACTAGGTTTTATAATAATGAATACATTATTGGTCCACTTTGGGAAATTGTTGCTTGGACAGCTGCTAGACACGTCTTTGCTACTACGAGGTATCGGTGTCTTGACATGTAATCTGGTGGGACTGGGAATCGAACTCACCCACTCTTGGGTTTGAAGACGACTGCTCTACCCTCTAGAATGCAGACTGTCTTGGTAAATATTGGATAATTTAACCTATGGAATGTTTGGCTCTTGCTTGTGCTTACTGTAACATAACTGTTGACCTGTGAGTGTATGCTGCTGTTTTGTTCAGCTGCCTATGGTCATCTACACTGGGTACCCACCTGCTCCTGTAATTACTGCTCAGGCACTTGCTTCTGTCTTTTCACTTCCCCTCAGTCCCTTTTACACACCATATGTTTTATAGATGCTGACCAACTACACCATCTGTAAATACAAGTGCTCTCTTAGTTTATTACTGTGTGCAATCCCATAATTGTGATTGGATACTTTAACAGGTGGCAGAAGCAAGTTTCCCAGCACTGTTCATTTCCTGGCAATGGTCATCTCAGTCAAACTTTAGAGGACGTTCAGCTGACAGTTGCATGAAGGGACCATCAATGCTGAAGCTGATGGAACAGCCAATTCCTCTAAAATCCTAGACTTCAGTGACCGCCCTAGGAAGGATGTTTGGAGTGGTTCGTAATCCTGACAGCACATGAATGCATAATAAGACGACCTACCGTACAACAATATAACCACACACACGTTTCACTTTAGGGCAGTCTAGCTCTGTGGAGTTTTTGGCATCTTGCTATTAGTCTTATTTACTTTTAATGTGACAGAGACAGAGAACAGCACACAGCAGCCTTTTATTACAAAGGCTTGAGAAATTGGGGGTCATGCATCACTCTCTCTCTGTTTCACCTCTATCTCCATCTATCTCCTCCATTGTTTCTCTCCTTATCCATCCATCAAGTGTGCTCCTTTCAGTGCAGTGGATCCATTGTCTTAAGTTCACACGTGGCAAGCAGAAGCTTCCTCTCCATAACCTCCCCCCTTATCCATCTCCATTTTCTGCCATAATTCACTTAAAGGTGGCATCTTCAAGTCGACAAATGGAAGGGATTTAATTGGAAAGTGTTACAGGCGAGGTGGGGCTGTTTATTGTACCCCCATGATGGAGTTGGAGGGACTGACTTTGCAAAACAGACTGAGTGGGAAATGCTTTGCCTGGAGGTGATCTGTACATAATAAAAGTCCAGTCGGTGAGAAGACCACCGAGCCTAACTTCTACTGGGCACCGTAATAGAGAGCTATAATATTTCAACTTGTGTTGTTTATCATTTGCTTCCTGGCTAAATTATTTATCAGCGCATTTCTAGCTAAATCGAGAGGAAATTCATGATCCAAAACTTCCACATGCACACAATGAATTATGGAGTGAGCTGTGCTTGAGGCTATTGGGGAATGGGAACGTCTACACACGAACATCTACATTTCATATGATTTTTATTACCTGAAGCCTGATATGCAATTCATGACAATGTGCATTTGCTCATGTAAATCTGACTTTAGTTATCAGCCAAATAAAGGTAAAAATCAAAAAGCTTTATTACCTAGCAGAAAGCATTGTAATAATAAACATTAGGTAAAGAAAAATAACTTAGTGACGCATGTCACAGATAACGTGTGTGGGAAAACACCTTTGAATCAATTTTATCTAACAAAAACCACTGGTGCTAGTTGGTGTATGTGTCACCACTGGGGGACATGTTAGTTTCCTAAGTATTGTATGTTAAATACAGTACATGGACTTATTACTTAAATGGAGGGAGTAGAACTGCGATGTTAGTGCAAAAGTCAGAGCAGAGACTTATTGCGTTAATAGATCCAGGCCTACAGTTTAGTTGTATTTCCAGGTTACTGCTGACCTCAGAGCAGTTTCCTGATGAGCTTCTTTCACGGTCATCCATCTCAGAACGGTAGCCTGAAGGTTCCACTGCTGCATCATTACTACGAAAGTTTTTCAGAATCTTTTTATATCCTTCACTGAACCGATAAGTTGTTGAGGACGCCAGCTTGCTCTTAGTCCATTTATAATCCCACCATCATCCACTAATCAACCCTCTTCTGCTAGTGTCTTTTATTACATGACAAATCATCTCTAAGCAAATATATTTTTGTTCACTTCTACTTGAATAGGTTTATTTTCACAGTGTTATTTACTGCTTGAACTACGATTGCCCACTGAACAACAAGGGGATATTTAATGGACCAAACCAGCATTCAACAAAAAGACATGGAACACAATGAGTTTTTAATTTATTTAGGCTACTATAAATTTAAGTATATTTGCAATTCTTTAGTTAGTTGCAAGTTATCAACCTCCCTATAACGTGATCTCAATTAAACCTGATTATTGATTAGATAACAAAAATGAAGATGGCAGGCAATTCTTTCCTTCCAGTTAAAGCACGTCAAAGGCTCCACTTTTTTTTTCAATTTGTGACGTTAGACATTGTTTGGTTTGAGGAAATAGCTCTAGACTTTATGTTGTACGTTTTTGAATTATAGGTTTTCAACACATGTACAATTTTATCTGTGTCAGAGGACGTTTAAAGTTAATTCACTATACTGAACCAGCAGTGTAAAACCAGTAGATCTTAGCAGTGTAAATGCAACACAGCATTCAAAATGGGAATTCAGTGGAAATGCATACATACTCAAAGATGCACACGCACGCATTACTGTGTGCATGTAAGTGTCAGGGTCTATGCCAGTAACAATAGTAGTGCAACTTACCCTTAAACTGAAATAAGTCACTGTTTACTGGAGGAAGTGATTGAAGCAGTGTGACAAAGTGGGTGAGAGCCCTTCATTCGTCTTCAATTATTTTGTTAATTTCAATTTATTTAAATTTTAATTTATTTTCAGCCATAATTGTAACTGTGCTACACAGACTATCCCGGGTTTGTTTGTGTTAAGTATTAAGTTGCAACATTATTACATCACATTTATGAAAAAGTAAACACAGACCACTTTTATTTAAATGTATTGTTTATTGAATTAGCAATACTTTGTATAAGTTAAATGTTTGTATTCTGGGTTTCTATTGAGTTAAGTTGGTCATATTTACGCCATGTGTTCGGGAGACAAAAGGAGAAAACTCTAGATTTCTTCCTCTTTTGTAACCTCTGTGACGTCACAAGTGATGTCAGTGATTAGACCAAGTGTGAAGAGGGGAATTTGGTTCACACTGATGTTTAGTTTGAATCTGATAAGTCTTAGAGATCTGAAATTGGCTGGCCATAGGTAAACTTAAATGAGGTTTTAGTGTCGAAGTGAACATTCACTGAGAAAAGCAATAATTAATCAAATTTGTCTTTTAGAAGGAACTGTTTATACCTGGAAGCAGGTTGCGCCCAGATTGAACTGACTATTTAAACAATGCTTTTAGAGTAGTAGGGAGATAGACGTTTTGAAGTGCAGCAGTGTGTGCAAGTAGATATTTAACCTCAGTTAAGCCTATTTAATAGTGATGGCCAGATGAAGCCTTGTGAAGCTTTGAAGCCCCATTCAAAAGACAACAAATGTGAGTTTGATTAAAAAATTACTAATGGAGAACATAATAGCTAATTCCTTAAAGACAAAATTGTCAGGATTCGGGTTTCACTTCCTGTCCCGTGCCCTTATTTTGGTAATTTTCCCTGACCATATCACTCTCAACACAGCCTCCCTTACTACTCATTACCTCTGATTGTTTTCACCTGTGTTCTTTTGTCAGCTCTTTTACGCAGCCACTCGCACACTCCACCCCTGCAAGATTGTCAGACCGTCTTGTCTACTCTTCAGCATTGATTCTGCCTGATCTCGACCCCGGACTTTTGAACCGCTTCTACTTCTGCTTCAGCCCGACCCCTCTGGATTTTCCGTGAGTGTTGTCTGCCTGGTTTCTCTGGCCTCTGCCTGCTCTGTTAATCTGACCGTGTGGAACTGTGACCCTGGTTCTGCCTCAAGTTAACTTTTGGATTTCGAACCTGGATTTATTGGATGTGTTATGACCCCTGCTCTGGTTTCAGGATTTGCCTTTTGGATTTCGGACCCTTCTCTTTCCACCTCGGCGTCAGTGCGTACAGGAAGAGGAGCTCTTACCCCCTCTTCCTCTGGCCTTCTAGAGGAAGTGTGGCTAGTGGCTTATCTGACAAATAGTGCCTACTTCTAGACCTGCCTCCGTCTCCCTTCATTCCCCAGACCATCACCGCAGCCAGACACATAAACTTGCAAATTACGCAACCTACTCTTTACCATTGTCCTCTGTCTAATCCTGCCTCCCTCCCTTAGATAGCGGGATCTCCCCTCTGAGCCGTCTCGAGGAGCGTCTCCCCTTCCCGGCACGCCCGGCCCTTCTCATTATCTAAAACATCTCAACTGTGCATCTGTGTCTATTTTTTCAGTTGGGTCTGCCCTGATTCTCATACAAAAAGTATTTTTAATTTTTGTAAGATAGTCCCTCAGTCAAGAAGAGTTACGTCACCGATTAACATTTATGTTAGAAAATAACTGCTACAATTAAATCAGAAATGTTAAATTAACTTTTGAAATGTAAGACTATTTTTTTTATTATAATTTTTTTCCTGTTGTGTGTTTGACAGTAGAGATTTCTGCACTGCTGTGTGTGGGAAGTGCTCTGTAAGAGTCGGTTGCCTGCATTAATGCCTGAGGCGTTTTTTTTCTTGTAATTTTAATTAAATATCATTTTCCCAATAAATCTTAATAAATGATAGGCCTTGTGAAACCAGACTCATCTAATTAATCTCCTCCACATTTTTACTGCCAGTAGTAGACCCATTCATGTGGACACAATTGCAAGATACATGTCAAAGTCTCCGAATGTAACCTACGTTTATTTACACCTCCAGTATAACAGAGATACATGACAAGTCAAATTGGGAGTATAATGTAGACTGAGAGGCAGAGTCTTCAGCTATCAAGCTCCTCTTCGGTGGAACCAGCTGCCAATTCGGTCAAACTAGGGTTAAAACTTTCTTTATTCATAAAGCTTATAGTTGGTGCTCATATACCAATATAATTGGTATATAACATATAACACATTTTCTGTAGTTCTGCTTCTTCCTCTTTGTCTCCCCCACTCTGTACTAGTGATGGCCAGATAAAGCTTTGTAGCCTCGCAGCTAAATGGTTCATTTCTTGGGGCCTCATTTCTGGCTTCATGTGCTCACAACCCCCTGCTGGTCAAAGACAGTAAGGCAGGCAGATGTGTTCCTGTTCTTGAAACCGTCTTGCCACAGTTTGGCATGGGAATAAAGTGCCAGGGAACTAAGTATTGTCATGATAAATTGACACACAAAGACATTAGTTTTGTGTCATACACCATTAAGGCAATCCTCGATAAACGCTTCGCAAAAGTTCTATCGATAACTTCACACACGCTCCGTAGCCTCAGCGTGAGAAGTACCGTAACTACTCTGTACTTCTCTGCAGGAAACCCCAGCTTGGAGCTGTATAATATCCAGAGTTGCTGCTGGTCTTACCAATCTGCCTAGTGTTGAACACTTTTGCCTGCTGTTATTTTCTCTCTCCTCTCTCCTCTGTCCACTCGCCCAAACCAATAGAAGCAGATGGCCGCCCACCCTGAAACTTTTTCTGCTGGAGGTTCATCCACTGTCACTTAGTGCTTGCTCAAGTGGGACTGTTGGGTTCTCTTTCGTTCGAGACTGTCTCTCCACCCTGTTACATGTTCCATGCGTACGGGGATAATGACCTCTCGCGTCAGGGCGCTTGGAGACTTCTTTAAGATACCTCCCGCCTCCTGCGGGAGGTATTTAACCGTCGCGGAGACGTGAGCCCAGTGATATAGTTTGATCGGAACCCGACACCGAGCGGCGTCGAGCTGGAGAGACAGTCTCTTCACTCAGAGAACCGGGGTTACACCGTAACCCCCGCGTTTTCCACATTATTCTCTAAAAACTATTCCCAGGCAAGTGGCAATTCTGTTATTATTTGCAAATGATTGAAGTTTTCTTCTCAGTAACTTTACAACGCATGCAGTATTCTGGCATTGACCTTTCTATATTATATATATATATATATATATATATATATGAACAGAACTTCTGATAAATAATCTTATAACCTTTATTTTACTTAATTTCTTGGACCTATGGACACTTTTGGCAGCTGTTTAATGGACTGAATATAAAATATTGTTTGCTTGTGAATGTGCATCAGCAGACTGAACAGTTTAAGGCAATTAAGCACACATCAAATAATACCTTGTTATATTTAAGCATTTCGTTGCACAAGGAGAGGTTAGATCCTTGAATGTGTCTTATTTAGGTTCTTTGCAGGTATAGCTAATAAGAAATTAGCTTCAGACATGCCTAAAAACACG
This sequence comes from Microctenopoma stevenorrisi, assembly GCA_032270685.1. Lineage (NCBI taxonomy): Eukaryota > Metazoa > Chordata > Actinopteri > Anabantiformes > Anabantidae > Microctenopoma > Microctenopoma stevenorrisi. Next base: position 29,455 of record JAUMTR010222151.1, on the reverse strand, counting down.
ATTAGTTAAACCTCAAATAAACTGCACACAGAGTGCTCATCTTCACAGCAGAGGTATTTTAAGCTTCGCGTTTGGTGCATTTTTGTTTCAAACGACTTTCATTTTAAAAATGCTTTTAATTAATTGTTTTTCATTGCAGCACTCAATTTCAATAACTTGAATATGCAAACAAAAAGTGAGGAGTTTTTTATCAGTCAGAATATGCTGTTGTCCAGACAAAAGGAGACAGAATGAAGAATGTAGGAGAAATTATAAAAAACATTTTCATCATACAAATGTAACCACAGAGTTCTCCACAGCACTGACTGTGTTAACAGCTTCGATAAACACTATAAAAGACTATTCTTGTGGGGGAGGAAGTTTCATCGGATTCCTCTCAGGCACAATTAAAAAGACATCAAATTGTCAAACAGAACATTTTTAGCACTGCTTTGCCTGCTAGGTATATATGCTTAATGTTGCTATTATGTATTCCCATTCTGCTGAACAATACTGATTACCACTTTTACTTGTCAGCTCTTGGATTGCTGTGGAAAGTGTGTGTTAGTGTGTGACACAGAGATATTCTTTGTCTAACCCACTCTGCGTTGTAGTAGTATATAAAAATATGCACAACTTCCATATATTGCTGAAGATAATTGAAATCAAAGGAATATTTTTCTCGAACGGCAAGATTATTTTTGTTTTCACAGTACAATGATCAAATCTGGGTTTAAAATTAAAAGATAAAAATGAAACCATAGTTAAGAGTTTGAGTTTTTACTTTCTGGTATTTACCCATAGATTTGTTAAACAACAGAAAGAAGTTAAATATTGGAACATGTGTCACAAGTGCAATGTTGTTTATAACAGAAATTATCCAGGTTTGTCTAGGAAAATGTAAATAACTGCAGAAATTAATAAAATATTTCTATATGGATTTAAGTTGTAAACTGTAGAATGGAGAAATAGAAATGTAGTTAAGTTAGCCACATGCATCATAAAAAGAGGGAAATGTTCACTCCGTACAATGCCTCATACATATGTCTTCCCTTCACGTTCCGCTGTGTCCTCTTTTCACACTCTCCACCTCACTCCATCAGCTGCTGGAGGATCTTTTTTACCACACACACACTGTGATCTTGTCATAACAAAGCTTTTGTTTCAGCGCTCCATGACTTTGCTCTCCTTTACATTGTCTACTGCTCCCCTCATCAGATGAGCAGTCCAGGGTTCCTCCACTATACTACACTATACCAATTTTCTGCTCCACCCCCATCTATAACAACCACAACCACTTACTCCTGCAAGTACATCACACTTTTAATACCACCTGTGTCTACACCACGGGGGATATCTGTCTTCTACATGGTCCATAATCAAACACACACACACACACAGTAATCTCATTAGTCTACTCACCAAAGACCTTTAATTATCTCACAAACACCGTACAGATAAATTACTTTAAGCTTTTACTTCACTTAATTGTGTCTTCATGCAGTTTCTGCAGTTGTATTGTTATACAACTGACCTCACATATGTGTGTAAAACTGTCTCTGTATGTAAACAGAGACAGTTACTTTTTTGCATTGTCAGCAGCGCAGAAACAACTTTAAAATGCTGGGTTAATGTAGTAAAACCTGGAGCTAGACACTGTCAGACCTGCCTCTCACAGATTGTTTTCATCTGTGACTAAAATGCTCAAGTCAGCACAGAATCAGTGCCTGTGCCTGTCGGGACAGGTCCTCTTAGTTCAGTCAGTTCAGAGCTGTCCCAGATGCCACTACACATTTCAAACATGCTAAATTTTTGTGTAGCAGGAAAAACTATGCGCTTGCAGTCAGGATACATTGGAAAAGTGGAAAAAAAACTTTGCAATGCTTATGCACAGGAAGGTGTGGGCGAGGATGGAGAGAGTCAACACACAAAGCAACACAGTGATCATATTATTGATGTGAAACAAGTCTCATGGGGAATGAAAAGGAGATGGATTTTACAGCAGTGATTTCAATCCAGTGCTTAGCTCATCTAAGAACTTGAAAATAATAAAAGCTAATATAAAACCACTTAAATTCAATTAAGTCTCATGTGTTTGTGTTTACTTTTACAATCTAGTTAGAAGAACATCATCATTTTGTGAGATCTAGAAACTTTTCAAGCAGCGTTTAACACCTTTCCTTTTAAATATATTTGCTTGCATTAGATATCAATAGTTGCTGCTATCACTGTTAGGATTTCTCATTAATCTTATAATCAGCCCACATGGTCTGAGATTAGTTGTGTTGTTGAGACATAGACTGAAATAAGAAAAATTGTTTCTCTTTGTTTCTCCACCTTGTTAGTGGCTCCTTACTAATTTCCCCTCCCACAAATTAAAAATTTGAAGGAAATAGATGAGGAAGAAGTAAATCTGACTAGGTGCTCACCAGGTATCAATTTTATATTAAGGGTAAATTTTAAAGTAAAAGTATGTGAAATGAGAGTCTGTTGTGTGTAAGTCCTTGGAAAACTGCATTTAAAATATGCTTTTCACATAAATTTCTTTGGGTAAGAAGAACACCCACACAAATGTAGCTGTGCTTCACACCTCCCTTACGGCTCCTTATCAAGTCTGTATGAAACGTTTTTCCTTCCAAGAAATCCTCATAAATAGATAAACCAATCTCTTTCAAGAGGTCTTGTTAGATGGCAGGAGTCCAGGTGATAACGCTCCATCTCAAGGCATCCTATAGAGACAGCTTTTTATGATCAGAGGTCATTCACATTGTCCATGTGTGGTTGCCAGGGTGGAGAATGGTGCCGTACATTTTAAGCAACAGACTGTTTGCCTCCACAGATTACGGTGTTTACGAGAAGGACTGGGAACCAGCAATGCTTCCAAACTGGGATTGAAGGACAACTGCCAGCGGATATGATTTGTTTTGCATCCCTGCTGTTACTGGAAGAACTGCCAATGCTGATTCGAGCCAGAGCGTTGAATCATGCTGTTCTAGTTTTTCGTTTTTTTTCTTTTTTTGACTCAAAAACTTTAATTTGATAATCTGCAAAAACAGAATTTACACATTCCTGTCAATTTATTCAATTCCAAGGGCACATAAAGTGTCCTCCAACTTTTGTTGGCAGATTAAACTGGCCTCTATGAAAAATGTTTTCATGGATGAATCCACTGATCCAGAATGGGACTTTTATTATGAAACAGAGAGGAAGGACACAACTACACGAATACACGTATAATAAACCCCTTATAATGGAGGTAGCTGCTTCATCAAATGCTTTGTTTGTTGAGTCTTTTTCTTGAGTGTGCTGGAGATGTGTTCAAATTAACAAATACCACATGTTAACAAGAAACTGACAAATATGGATTGTGCAGCATTAGTGAAGATGTGTGCTCTCTGAGGGCCACTGCTTTCAGGAATAAAAACATTTTTTTATGTTCATGACAGAACATTTCTACTTAACATTAAAAAGATCTAAAACTCTCTAAAACTAAAATCTCTTTTTCTTTGGGGAGATAAAAATGAATGTAGGAAATCAGAGTGAAACAGAGCTGAGACATTTGCACAGAAGTACTTGTCTAAAAAGTACTTAACTACAAGGGAACGTGAAACTTTATATTCTTTTAGAATGTTCAGGTATAATGGATATTCATGTATAAATTTGAAAAGTAGAAGCATAAAAACCTATTTTATATTTATTTTTTTATTACCAATCATTTCATTTATTCTGCTCAGAAATTGAACCTTTAGTTAGAAGCAATAAGAAAAGCTGGCACTGGGGGATACACAGAGTGAAAGTAAAATATTTAACTTATTTTACATTCTGTAAATCACAAGCAGACTAAAAAATGTTTCCCTTTGTAAAAGTAAAATTAAACAGATCTTAAAATTCAAATAGTCTGGTAAAGTTCCGGTACTTGAGACTGGCCCACTCTTTGTCTCTAGAAATCCTGTGTGGAACCCATAACTTTTTTAAACTTACACACTTACATTACATTAAACTGATAGCCAACAATGCAAATACAAGAGTCACACACGTAAACATGTATCAGATGAGCCCTTCTGGGATCGAGGCCTTGACATGGCAGAAGGGCTTGCGTGGTCTAGTGATCCTCAGAGCTATGTTGTCAGAAGCTATATGCTCCTGGTAGGGTCTCCCATGGCAAACAGGTCGGAGGTGAAGATCCAGACTAATTCGAACCAAAAGAAAAACCCTAATGGAGAAAAAATACCAAAAAGCACCCTTTACCTTGCCTGGGAAAGGTCCCTCTAGTGGCCGCAATCCCCGTACCCAGAGGTGGACACCTCAGGTACGGGTACAGGTAAGCTGAAGAAGGAGTCCTATCGGGTCTTGCTGATCAGTCGGACCCCAGAAGCAGCTGAGGGGTACCGGCGGGCCAAGCGTGTGGCCGCTTCGGCTGTTGCAAAGGCAAAAACTCAGGTATAGGAGCAGTTTGGGGAAGCTATGGAAAAAGACTTTTGATCGACATCGAGGAGGTTCTGGCAAACCATCAAGCTTCTTAAGGGGGAAAAGCGGTGCTCCACTGGGGAGAGGGAGGGGAGAGGGAGAGGGAGGTCTGTGCTTCCCTGCTTAGGCTGCTGTCCTGCGACCCAAAACAAGTAGATCCATTTATTGTACATGTAAGTAAACATCACATTACTTGGGGGAGCGAGCAGAGCGAGGCGTCAGGTGAGGTGGCGTGTATGAAAGCGGTCAAAAAGCTTTTTGGTCCCTAAGCAACACCTGCCTGTCTGATAGCTCCTCACCTTATAGACAATCATGGTGTTGTTTTTTAAGAATACAGTTTCAAGTTTGTGAGTACGTTAGGATGTAATGAGGTGTATGTCTATTCCTTCCACCTATCCTCTTTTATCCTTAGTTTCTCCATCTTCTGTTCTCCTAACCAGTTGTCTCTCCTTGCCTTTACCCCGTATTTAACCTGCTTCCTCTCTTCCCACTCTGAGCTCCACGCTAATCACGCACTAGACAGTTCCACAGGCCCACAATTCCACTTCAAAGGGCAACCATTTCCTCCTTGTCTGTGAGAGGATCTATCAGCCCTGCCTCCCTACCTACCGCAAAGAGAAAAAAAAGGTACAAAGAAGGAGTGATTGAGACTGTATGGGAAACAAAAGGAAACAAAATATGTCAGAATAAGGTAGCAGGGAAGGAAAGACAGAAAAGGGTCCTTGAGGAGAAGCAAAGTGGTGAAAAATAGTGAGGGTTCTGTGGGCGGCACTTCAACAGATGAACCGCATCGCAACACACGTACATTTTTGTTAAGTATGTGTTAAAAGTACCTGTGTGCCTGTGCATGTCAGAAAGGGCACGTGTCAGCGCTTTGCTAGTCAGAGTTGTTGGAGGGAAAAAAAACACACAAGGGGCACTCAGGACCATTTTCATACTTAAGAAAAAAAAAAGCTTTACCTTGCGATTTCTATTTGAACTTTCTTACGCTTTGCCTACCTCCCTTTCTCTCATTTCTTCTTCTCCTCCCTTTTCCTCGCCTGCTCTTCCACCCTGCAGGACGAACAAGCAAGTGGAGGCAGAGAGCGAGTGAGTGGTGCAGTGTCCTGTTCCTCCCTGTCTCGTTTTCGGAGCATGAATTAAAGTTGCATTCCGTGGTGCCATTGTTAGGGTAATAAGAAAAAGTTATCTTCAAAGGGTTCGGGTGACAAGAGAGGCGAGAGCCAGGGGGATGAGAGGCGGGGTGTGTGTGTGTCTGCGTGCATGTGTGCGCAGAGATTTTTTTTCCTGAGTCCTTATAATGCGTGAAATTACACCTGCTACCTTCTTGACTGTGTACTGTAAAAATGTGCATCTTTGTGTGCACATAATCACACAGTTGCCTATTTGTGTATGTGTTCAACACAACACTCAAGTGCTGACGTGTGTAGTACATACCCACCACTGCACATTCACCACCAGTGTGTGCTGTCTAAAGCTGTATTTCTGCTAACATAGTGCCCAACACTATATTCTTATTAACAGTTCCAATTCCTATTAGCAGTCAGTCCCAGATAGCAAGTTAATTAACTCTCTGCCCTACTTCTCCCCTGGCTATCAGCGCACAGGTAGCCTTTCATGTTGCCACCAAGAGATAGAGGGATGGACGAGGAGGAGGGGGAGAGGTGAGGAGTGAGACGGAGGAACAACGGAAGCATGAGGAGGAGTGGGGAGAAGAAAGAAGGAGTGAGGAAAGGAAGGGTAAAGTAATGGGAGAAGAAAGGAATGAGGACTGAGCAGGAGGAGAGAAAGGTGAGGGAGAGGGGTGGGGGAAAAACATGAGCTAAATTGGATTTGGATGAGAAACCGCTGAGAGGGTTGTAAAGTGGAAGGGACAGTGGATGGAATTTAAGAAAGGTTTTTTTTTCCTCCTTTTTTAAAAAACGTCCTCATCTTTTCTTTTTTCATGTTGAGTGTTTCAACACCTGCTCAGAGCGCAGCATGAGATGAAACAATTGTAGAGGCAGGAACTGGGCAGGGGGGTGAGCTAGGCTGTGGAGAACTTGCAATGAAAGTAGTTGGGTTTTGATCTTTCGTGTAAGGAGCCGGACATTCAAATCCCTGTGTTTTACAGTAGGGACCAAAGGTGCCGTTGGAAAGCTGGCCATCACGTCAGTTTACCCGGCGCCCAATGCCAAAGATTCTAATTATTAAGATGTTACAGCATTTGTAAGGAGACCGTAGGTGTAGCTTACGTGTCTGCTAGCCTTCCTTGACAGAATAGTGGATGATTGTGAAGTGATGCAAATTGTTTGTAGCAATAAAACTGATTAGTTCTGCTTAGTGAGAACAGTCATGGCTTCGACACGGGAGACTAATTGTTTTCACATAGTAGAACAACAAATGGGGGATTTAAGTATTTCTCTAACATTCATCCAAACAAGGGGTTCTCATCTATTTGTCATATTTTGTCCAACATGTTTTTGGTTTTTTTTCAACTAACTTGTTGTTTTCATTTAGTGCATGTAGGGCAGCATCATAGCTCAGTGGATAGAGCAGTCGTCTCCAAACCCAAGGGTGAGCAGGTTCCAGTCCCAGTCCCACCAGGTTACATGTGTCGGTGTGACACTGATACCCCGTAAAAGCGCTGACACGGGTCTAGCAGCTGTCCAAACAACAATTTCCCCAAGTGTTCATTATTATTATTATCAGATCAGTGGCCCCCCCACTGCCCCCTAAATGTCTTTTGAAAGACGAGCACACACATCTCCAATGCTTGGCTATTGATAATACTAAAAATTAATTCAATTTCAATAAACATAGGGCCTATGTGTGACAACATTAAACTGCCTGAAGTGCCATTTTGGATTTTGAACATAAGACCATCTGAATTAACTAAAAAGGGGTGTAGGTTGAAACGTCAGCCTCCAGAAGTGACCAAATGTAGTCGGCTGTGGTACCCTGTCTGTATGTTCATATCCTGACTGAAACCCTGGACAACCATGAGGTGGGAAACGTTAAAGGAAACAGATCCACATCTTCAGATCCACAGGATCAAATGCACGTTTAACTGTGCACCATTTAGCAATATGAATATTATATGTGTCTTTACAAGGCTGATCGTTCAATACAACAAGTGTTGAACCATCTCCATAAGAAGTGAAGAGGCTGTTTGGTGTTCTGGGATTAGATCTTTAACTTACAGAGTTAAGTGGTCTGTTAATGAAACCACTTTCAGTAACTGAAAATCTTACTATAATATATTTTAATTTGGTTTTGTATCTTGGCCAGTGGTGATTTTGCAAAAGCAGTATTCCTGTAGCGTCTGCAAAGAATGAGACAACTGAGCATGACTCAAGGGTTTAATTTCCCACGAAGTCCATTCATTTTTTTTAAAAAGGAAAAAGCATTGAATTGGTGCTTATGCCAAACAGCAATATGATGTTGTCCTCAGACACGTCGACCGTATTGCAGCAAACTGCACCACCTCAAGCTACAGTAAATAGAGCAGCCACTTCAAAATGGGAGAGTTCAGACGTGCAAACATTAGAAACCGCTCTGATATTCAACATTGTAGATTCCTGTGGGTGTGTTTGTGTAAATGGGCATTCGTATGTGTCCATGTGCTGGCTTGCTTGTATATCTGAGAGCATCCCTCAGGCCTTTATTCCAGATCAAGTCCTTCATGGTCTCGGCTCAATGAAGAGGTCATGAACACCAATTAGCTCACACTAAATTAATCCAACCATCTGTGTGTGTTTCTGTCTGCATGTTTCCCAATCAATGGTCATGTTTTATTGGCAAGCCCGTACTCATTTCAATAAGTAATTGGTGTATTCACAGTATAAAGAAGTGAAATCTATTGATTCTATGGACCATTTTGGGGTTTTCAAGTGTTTGTAAATGAAAATACAAATATAAATCTCAGCAGAGGATATGTGAAATTTTAATTGAGAGAGTCCATACTGTCTTAATATTTATACACATACTGTGTGGGGGGGACCAGGACACAGCTGGTAGAGCATCTGGCAGTTGTTTACAAACCCCAGGGTTGGTGTTTTGCTTTCTGTTTCCTCCAAATGTGTCCCTGGACAAGACACTGAACCCTGAACCATTGGTATCTCAAGGGGGCTGTCCATATTTTAATATTATATCACATGAGTCATTGAAATAAAAGCATTGGTCCTGCTTCTAAAGTTAATAGTGCATTTTTGTCTCTAGTTATTTGTTTCAAGAGCCCAGATCATGGCACAGCTTTGCAAGCCCTCAAAAACATGATCTAATGTTACTATCTGAGCTTTTTTGGGATGAGAAGTCAACGTATTTCTGTGTGCTTCTTCACTTGTTATGGGAGTCTTTTATTTTCATTTTGGCAGGTTACATCCAATATGAGGTCTCAGAGGCAGAATCATTGCAATTGTTGCTTTGCCTGGGCCTTTTTATTTGTACTTTAAATGCTAACATTGGAGTGATACTAGAATTATTATTTTTATTTATGAGAGCTGTTTCTGCATGAACTACTAGTCAAGGAACATCTACATGTTCACTAATCTAAGAGGGGGAAAGGCCTAAAGATGCTAGGCACTATTCCTGTTAAGACCATTTTTCTTTTGTGGATTCTTTACTTTACAAAGAATTTACACAATTAATTTTACCTGAAACTAGTGACACCTTTCCTTTTGCCAAAGAGGCTAATGGTGTCTCTGTTATATATTTCATGTTTTATTTTGGCATACGCATATATACAGATGCCGTCTGATTTCAGGATGTTTAGTGACGCAGGGCAGAGTTAGTTTCCCTCAGTGTGTTCTTTCGTGTGCTCTGCCAAGCTCCGGCTTGAAATGGCAGATTAGAGAAGTTTCTGTTGATACAGGAAATAGTCGTAGACCTCAAGATGAAGTTGTAAAGCTGGAGTTTAATCCAGAGTGACAGGAAGGGAAGCTTTGGCGAAGGCTCATTCTCATCAGAGCAGAAGGAGCGGCGGTGGTGGTGGGCAGGGACAACATAGACTCATCCAAATATACTGAAATGCTAGTCTTTTCCAAAAAGAGACTGACTTCCTACTACTACTACTAGTTCCTGCTCGCTACTTGCTGTTTTTCTAGACTGTTGTTTTAATTAAAGCAAATTATCATCATTCTAAGTTTCCAACTAGCTACTAGCACTTGAGCAACTGTGGTTTCCACAGTTCCCGCAGATTATTGGCCACATTTTGAAGTGTCCATGAACCCCGAACACTTTTAAAAGGGGCAGCCTGGTCACAAGAATTTTCTGAAGGTGATTAAAGGTGATTAAAGTGTCAATTATGATTTTTCAGTATCTATGTTAACTGAAATGTGGAATATAAAATAAGATATGTGTCTTTGATTTGAAGAGTAATTCTGAGCTTTATTATATGACACAGCATAATATATAGATACAACATTTGGAATAGAGCCTGAAGAATGTTTTTTGTAAATTGTACATTTTTTTATGTCAGAACCCATAATAACGAACCCGTAATAATATGTATCAGTACGGTCGTCAGTCTAAAAACACCATTTTTGTCCTAAATGTGTGTAGTTGTCAGAAATATAATGTTTCCCCCAAAGGACAAATTGGTTTTTGCACTGTGATTTAGGAAATTGTGACTCATGTTATATCTATAATTACTTTCCACACCCGCAGGTATTCTGATAGAGTGAGTCAGAGGTCAGTTTATGATACTGGTAAAACATTTGAGGGAGTCATTGACAAACCTTTTCTCATCAAGTAGAATGTCCTTCAATTAAAACACTTAACCTAAACAAAAAGTGCAGAAGATTAATAATACAATACAAATGTGTTTTTCCTGTGTACACTGCACACAGGATTATTCTAAGCTTTTACATAAATGTGATGGCTGCTTTATGTTGGCCAGGCACTTTTGTGGATGTGGATCTTTGATGACGGTTTAGTGCAGTACTGATTGTCACAGTAAAATCTGGTAGAGTACAACTTTTGAGCTTGACTTTTAAGATGGCAATAGTTGAGGTGACAAGCAAACATATGCACATAGGTGGATAAAGTTATTTAGTCCGAGCTTGTCTCCAGAAGGTCGTACAAAGAAAATCTTCAGGGAGCATTAAGTTAGAGCAGACAGCTGGTGAATGTTTTGAGATCATAGCTCAGTTGTTTTGTTCACTGCCCCAGTTTTTGGTTGTTTTGTGGGGAGTGGTTTCATAGTCTGAGGTAGAGTTCTTCCTTTAATTTGTTTATCTATAAAATGCACTTCCTCATGTCTTTAGGGAGTTGACATGATGAGATGTTGTGCACACTATAAGATGATGGATGCTTGCCACTTGGCTTATGCTACTGTATGCGCATCAACATGTGTTATTTTCAAAACGGAAAAATAAACAGAAAGAATTGAAATTCTGTTTGGAAACTAAAGTAACACTTAATAAAGTGCATTTTAAACCAGGTTTAACCTACGTCCATTCCTATTTTCCCTTATTGCTGTTACTACCTCCATTCATTTTTACTATTTTTTATTTTTTGCTTTTTTACCATCTCCCTTTATTACACACACACACTCGCTGCTGTCACTGTTTGATCAAGCTCTGCCATTCGGTTGATGATGCTTTCAGCTGAAAGCACTGCAGTAAATAAAAATAAAATGAAACAAGAGATGAATAAAATATGAGCGTAATAATGAATAAATAAAGGAGTGACTGTATTAATAAGAACGAGTCAGAGGTATCATACGTATAGAAACCAACACGCCACCATTGCCTACGCACACAGCGGTGATGAAAGGCTGAGGTGTGTGGGTTAGCAGACAACTCTTCTACCTTTTTACCTCTCTTTTCTCTACCTGTCTTTTTGGTTTACTCTATGCAAGTTTATTGGCAAATCTGCTTTTTAGAAAGAAAAATGGTTAAGAAGTATACAACTTGGGTCTTAAAAAGAGCTTTTTTTTTGTTTAAGTAACTATCTTATGGTATGTAGCAACTTGTTGTATAGCAAAACAGTAAAGCTTAATAATAAATACACATATTTAATTATTTATCTTGAAAACATGCATTAAACAATATAAAGCTTCATCTCACATCCTTTATGTTGCTAACACGTTTGGATGCTGTCTCTCAATCGCTTCCTGCCCTTTAATCTCTCTGCCACTTGACTATTCCTGTTCCTGGCTTTTGGGGGAAATCTGATTTCGAATAGGGTACATGCATAACAGTATGCCAAAGACTAAAATGTCTATCAGGTTTATAGCTTGTTCAGTAACTGTCTGTACGCATCAGATTCTGTCACATAGCTTAATAGATGCTTAAGCAAAGTGAGCACATATTCAGCAAGTGAGAAAAGGTTGAAAGAGACACAAAGGGCAAACTTTTCTGGAATCAAAATGGAAATTAAAAAGAAAAAATATTCAAAAAAATTACATTTGTCTTTAATGTGTTCTTTCTCCTAGTGCTCACGGGACGTTTGAAACTTGTATGTCCTGCATTTATGTATAATGTTCCCAAATGTTGAATCCATTCTCAAAATAATTTTGTAACTTTTAGCTAGATAAAATTACATAAACATGATGAAATCCATCTGTAGCCAAACAGCAAACCAGCTGGGTTAAAGATTATACCTGTGGCTCAATATGTGCTAAAATCTGAAATTAAATGAAACGTTACCTTGTCAAACTGACATCTCCCCTTATATGCAACCATGGACTTTTTCAAAAACGGACTGATCGCCATGGCAACGGGACAGCTCAGTGGTGATTTTCCACAGTTGTTCTAATTCCTTTCAGGACAGGTGTGAGTGCTCTCACTTTAACTAGCTCATGATTGGCTCAAACCGACGGGGAGGCCAACAAATCCCTAATCAGCATATGAAAAAAAGAAGTGAGACAGAGGAAACAGGGGGACGTCTGGGGGGAAATGGTACGATGAGAGAATGGAGGACAGAGAAAATAACTCTAAATGAGAATGATAGTAAGCTGTTTGCAATTAGAATGATTGGGAAATAGCTCCCGTGCTACATCAACACACAGAAGAATGACTGTGTGTATACAAAAACACGCTTTGCATGAACACACTTGAACATAAATACACAGTCAAGTACTGTGGGTCAACAAAGAACAGCTCGTGTGTGATTGTTAGTCTCCATTGGAGCTTTTCAACGTACAGAGAGCCAGTTGTGGTTGTTGCTCACATTCTGAGCATTTAGACAAGAACCGATTAGAACGTTTGTCTTCGGTCGTCTTAGTTTGAACATGGACAGCAGCTGCATTTTAGTAGAAGAATAAAGTCCATTTACTCATTGCAGCTCTAATGTAGTAAATCATTACACAACGAATTGTGAAAAGGAAAAGTGTTTCCTTGTCAACAGATGCACATTTCTGTTTACCAATTTCCTATTTGTTGTCATTGCTGGATCCTGATCCAGAGATACAGTGCAAAATGCAGCCTAAACTTCTAACACAGAAATAAGGTACATTTATGAAAAACTTCATGCTGTGTATTAGTGTAAAAAAAGAAGTAATATTTAATATATATTATTAGAAACACAAACTAAAAAACTAATGCTAATACACTCTGACCACGACCATTACACCATCTGAGCTTGGTGCTGTGTGGGAGAACAGATCTAATCAGTACTGCTATGTAAATATCAGGGGATGTTTGTCTTATTTTCTTCCAGCTTTCTTAATCCTTCACACCCTCGGTGAAATTGTACAACGGGTCAGACATTTGCTAAGTACAGGTGCAAGGTGTTCACAAGCAGTAAATGTTAATATTCGCACCACAACACATTCCTAAAACCGGTGCCAACAAGGTAATCTTATAATCAACACCTTTCTCCCAGGAGACTTCGAATTAGCTTCACCATTAGATTTTCCTACAGTTTATTTATTTACAGTAGTTCTCCTACATGTTTAAGAAAACTATATACTGTCTGTGAGGATTCTCATTCATCTAGGTGAAGTTGTCAGAAGGTTTAGTCATGGCTACTGGACCTTCTTTATTTCGGTACTTACTTAGAGTAAGGGGAGTCATACAGAAGTTGACTGGAGAGGAGAGGAGCTCAGTGTGTAGAGGGAGGTCCCCTGGCTGAGGGGAGTCAATGGCAACATAGCTAAGAGATGGTTCAGTCCGCTGAATATGATCTAGTTAATTCTATTCTGAACTGCGGTTGCAGCATTTTGAAATTACTGGTGGCCTTTTAAGGAATTATTGGACATCCTATCAGAATTATCAGCATGATAACGGGCTTGCACTAGAGTAACGGTGGGGTGACGGCACTCATCTCTGTTGCTACATGGCACTGCAGTAGAGCATGATGGCATGGTTTCCTTAAATGTGGTGACAGTACTTTCAGATAGAGATCTACCAACTCCACCAGTGGACGTTCTTCTTAGGTGATGTAGTCTCGATTCTAGTAAATTCAAATGTTATTAAAAATGATCACACAACAAAGGGTTTTGAGAGAAAACTGTTAAACTTTTTATTTCAACGCTGTAAGTCAGAACAAGATCAAGAGTGTGATTAAAACTGTGAGTGGGGTTGTTTACATTTTGAGTAAAACTAGTCGCATCCAACAATGAATTAAATGCCGTGTTGAGAGAAGTTATTATGATCATTATTTAATGGTCTGCATTTTTTTGTTTTTCTGAATTCTCTCTTTTTGATTTTTAATTTGTAGGGTTTTTGTGGTTGTGGTGGCTGTAATGAAACTGCAGTGAGGTGTTTAAGGTGTGGGATTGATGCTGTCTCTTCTAATCAACCCAGCTGTTCTAAAATAATTAAACATATATGTCGATAAGAAGACAGGACTAAACACAGATATTCACAGACGTATTAGGTTATGTTCTAATGCACACGTGCACGAAGCACAGAAAGGAAAACGCTGGTTCTTTTAGGGGATAAAGTGAAAATGAAATAGAGTTCTACTCATCAGATACCTTCTCGCATGGATGTCACCAGTTGATGCCTTTCTCTCTATTCATTCTCTTTTTCTTTCCCCCCTTTTCTCCCTCTGTGTCTCTATCTCTGGCTCTCAGGCTGACACCCAGCCCAATCTCAAGAAAAACAATTTTCACTTTGATGTGTATATGTGTGGAAGTGCAGGCAACCTGTTGTTTGTGTGTGTGTGTGTGTGTGTGTGTGTGTGTGTGTGTGTGTGTGTGTGTGTGTGTGTGTGTGTGTGTGTGTGTGTGTGGAGCACTGTTTGCGTGGGTGCAGGATGAATGACTACACGACACCTATGCTATGTGTCAGTTCTTGAACGCGGCGTTCTTATGTATGCAGTACCATATGTGTGTTAAACCTGTCCGTACATAGAAATAGGGAGTCGAATACGGGAACCTGTTGTGTGCATCCTGTATGGCGGGAACACACTATTTTTGGAGCAACAGTTCCGATAACAACAAAAAGGACTCTGTGTCTCAGTTCCGTGGCTGCATCGTCAGAAGGATGCAGCTCACAAGTTCAGCTCCTTCTGAGGACCCGAAGCCCAGAGTGAGCCTACATCTTCCCTTCAGATGAGACGGATTAACATTACAGGCACGAGAACCTTAGAGAAGTTTAAACTTCTAACTCGTTTGCCCTATGACAGATCCATGCTCAAAGAACTGATGCACACATGCTCCTATTCATAATTCCTGGCATGTTCTTTGTCTTGACAGGTGGGGTCTTATCAGGGCTCTTAGTTTGTAGTAAGAACCCAATGGTAATTGCTGGTGTTTTCGTCTTGTAAGTCGCTTTGGATAAAAGCATCTGCCAAGTAAAGTAAAGCAACAGCAAGACGAAGGGCTGCTCTATTTGCTTTTAGTTTTCTGTGTAAGTTTTAACCGTTTCCCCCAGGACCCAGGACAAAGATGTAAATTTCATTTATGAAACTAGGGAAGGGTTTGCTTGTTTAGTGCATGAGCGCATTTTTGACCTGCATACAAACGTCTGCAGAGAGTGCTTCCCTACCTTGATACCCTGGTGACTTAACCCCAGATCCCGTAGCAGACATGTGGACATTAAAAGTGTGAATTGCACCAAGAAATACCAAAGAGAGAAGGGGATAAAAAAATGTAAGCACTACATAAAATGTTTAAATGGAGAACATTAATCTAGAGACGTTTCAGTCAAACCCAACAAAAAGATGTATGGCAAACACGAGGCATTTTTCCTGTCGTTCTGCAGTACAAAGCGTAAATAAATGGCAGCTAGATGACATGCCAAGTGTTGTGTTTGGGTGACAGTGAGCACAGTGTGTGTGAGCAACAACATCCATCCATCACACTTACCAGCTGGCCCTTTTTCTATAAAAGCACACACCCACACACACACACACAGAGACACAGCTTTTGGAGACCCTGCACCCGTAACTTCCATCTATTCCTTGGTGCATGTATGAATACAAGTGTAACTTATTTTGTTTTCCCTCACATTCAGCAAGAGTGTCAGACAACGTGACATTTTTTTTATGATGCGTTTTCTGAAGTGAGGATTTGCAGTCTGAGGTTTGTGAAATATATGGTACTAGAGACTTGGAGATAAATAGGATTAAATAGGAGTTTTTCTTTTCTTTTGTCTGTACAGCGCTGATATTTTAATCGTAACAGCTAACATAACACACTAAATCAAATCAAATCCAAAATGTATTTATATAGCACTTATAAAACAACACCCAGTTGACCAAAGTGCATAACAGGTACATGAGACAAGAACATAAATAAAGGACTTTAGGATTTTATTGTATTAGAATTCTTAAGAAACAGATAAATCAATGACAACAAAGATTAAAACAAAACACAACAGAGCTAAAATGCTGATAAAAGAATTCTTCAAACACAGACACAACGGTGCAAATTACACTAAATATTAAAAGCTAAAGAATTAGAATAGGTTGTGAGCTGAGATTTAAAAGATGCCAAATCAGGCGCAGATCTAATGTTTTGGGGCAGGTTGTTCCAGAGCTTGGGAGCAGCTACAGCGAAAGCCTCCCTGGGTCTCCCCAGCGTTTACACCTGCTTCAGCAGGTTTCTGAGGTAGATTGGGGCGAGACCATTTACAGCTTTAAAAACGGGAGTATTTTGTACACAAATTTACAAAACAAATCAATCGTTTTAGTGTTTTAAAAACATGGAATTGCACAGTAGACCACATATTTGCATTCAGAAAAGTCTGAATAAAGTGTAATACAGACAGCAATCAGCAATAAAAATGACTTTATTTTACCTTCAGAGACATAATTTACAGTAGAAAAAAACATGATAATCACAATATATTGTATCACAATACTTAGCATGTTGCAGAACATTTAAAATGAGTATTGAGAGTATTGAGGTAATATTGTATTGTAGGGTGTCTTGTGATTCCCACTTCTAGTACTTACTGCCTTTGAAACCCAGATAAAACAGAATCTCATGCAGAGGTGCACTGACACACACCTCAGTAATTTATTACACAGCCAGCTCTAACAAACATGTCTGGACTCTATTTATTTCAAGTTAACCTTTTCTGTCTTCCTTTCCCAAACTCTGCGCTAATTAGAGAGATACCGGTTACTCCGAAGCCGGTGAATAACGAAGAGAGGCGACTCCTGACAGAGGGAATATCCCAGATTGAAAAAGAAAGAAGAGACGGCTGGATAAATGGATACCGCTTTAATAGCTGTGTCACAGCCAATCAAATCTGTAATTGATGAGATCAATTTAACTGGGCTAATCAAGGTCTCTTAATCTGTAGATGATTCTCATAATTAGGCTCAGCTGTTTAAAACAGAGTTATGTGATCCGACTAGAAATAAGGAGCTTAATTCATAAATGGTCAATAAGCA
This sequence comes from Microctenopoma stevenorrisi, assembly GCA_032270685.1. Lineage (NCBI taxonomy): Eukaryota > Metazoa > Chordata > Actinopteri > Anabantiformes > Anabantidae > Microctenopoma > Microctenopoma stevenorrisi. The sequence continues at coordinate 12,235 of JAUMTR010222151.1, read as the reverse complement.
AATTCTGCTTGATGCTCACTGGAAACTGTCACATCCAAGTTATACTTGAAGAGCAAACTTATCAGGAGCAGTAGTTTTACGCGAGCAGCTCATTTGTCTTCTGTATTGTGCGGTATCTGGACGACCTTTTCATAATGGCAATCATTATTCATAGTTTTTTACTGTTAATCTGGTGTTGCTACGTTTTCTTTGAAATGTCTGCTGTTGTAGCAAGTTTACAATTTCAAAAATGTCAAAAGGCTTTGGTACACAGTAGTAAATACTGAAATGACCTCGTCAGATAAGCATTCTAGTTTAATAATGTGAGTGAGAGATACGTTTACAACTTAAAGTTGGGGCAACCAAGGTGAAAAGTCCAAGGAAAATGTATTGCCTTATATATTGCCTTATTTTTGTGGCAAGGGTAGGCAAGCCTGGTCCTAGAGAGCTGCAGCCCTGCTCGTCTTCCAGCCATCCCTACACTTACAGCTTCTGATTGGCTGAACACACCTGGTAATACGGCCAGGTAATCAACTGGTCCAGCTGTTGATGAACAGCTGTAAGTACCCTGCTCTTGGTTATCTGTACGCTGACAGTATAACATCTGATATCTCTGCATGTTTCACTCATCTCTGTAAACATTTTGTGACATGGCTCAAACCCATTCCTTTGTTGTTGTTAAGGCCTTTAACAATGATAAAAAACTAAATTAGAACACGGTTGTAATTTGTGGACTGAACAAACACACATACAACTTAGCCAGCTTGTTGGTAGCTGGTCTTCCATTTACCTTTCAGCAAGAAAATAAATAACCAGATTTCCTACAGGTCAACTATTTCCTTTAAACAATTTATAGAGGATTTGTTTTTCAACCTGAAGCTGATTAAAAAAATAGTTGGTTCCCATTTAATTTTTTTGTGACATTTGAAAAATGTCTGTATAACCTGTTTGATATTTGAATGTTTTACTCTGTCTGACCTCACATGGTTTTCCTTTCTTTGTGCATTGTATTTGCCTTCTTATGAATGTATTTATGTGTATGTTTTATTTGCATGGCATTTCTGTACATTTATTTTGCTGAGCTTTTGGTGCACGAGTGTATCTACAGTATTAGTGTGCGGGCGTGCCCCGGGTATGTGTATGCTAATGTAGTTTTATGTTCATGCATGTGTTTGTGTGAGACTCTCACTGGGCAGCAGAAGAAGGTTCATGCTGTGAGTCTCTAGCTTGCTCTGTCACAGTGAAGGTGTTTCATTATAGTTGGTTCACGCACACAGCAGGCTGGATGGAGACGGAGAGAGATGCAGAAATGAATGAAATGACACAACAACAAAAAAAAGTAAAGGAAAATCCTGTGTTTCATTTTAATAGTTTTGACTGGCGCACCACTTCACTTGTGTTCTCCTGTGTTTACAGTCAGCAGAGTTGAAGACCATTCAGACAAAGACATCTTGTTTGATATAACATGAGCAAATGTATTTTTATTTAAGTATGACTGTGTTACGTTATGTCCAAAGATACCAAAAAATACTCCTCGAGAACACGAAATAACTCTATTTGGATTTGTCTGTGTAGAGACAACTATTAATTATGTGTGTGTGTGTGTGTGTGTTTTTGCATTTTGGGTTGTAAACTAGTCATGGATGGATTGTAGTTAATGCCATGGGCAATATATTGATATTACAGACCAACACTGTTTTACCGTTCTGCATTAAATATTACATTAGTATTCAAAATTGCCTATGGACTGCCTTAGGCACAGTAAAATCTGAGACCCCCCTCCATCCAAAATAAAAGTTGTCTTCTAACAGCCACTTCATTATATTACTTGAAACATCTAATAGTTTAGTGGAAAGTTTTACAAGCTGCCCAGATAAATGTCAATCTAGATAAACTTTTTTTACATTTTACATCTTAGGCAATAAGTTTAACTTAATTTTATTCAAATAAAGAAAAATAAGCAAGTCACTTTCTTTGTTCCTGCTCTCAGTTGCTTCTTCATTGATAAATCTGATGGACTGTAAATTAATCAAGATGAAGCTTTGTTTATTTAATTTTATTACAGAATCACAAATATTTTATTAATCTCTGAGGAAATTATGTCTCCAGTGTCTCGCCATCTCTCTCTTTCGCCTCCTCTGTCCCACACCTCTTCATTTATGGTGTGCTTTACTCCAGATTTTAGTGGGTATGGGGCAATCAGTTGATCCCTGGAGTAAACAGAGTCAGTAGTACGAGATGGTTCTGGAGGTCCCAATGTTCACTGAGAGAAACAGTTCCACGGCTGTAACAGTGATAAACCCACATTAATGAAAGGGCACAAGCTCAACATGGAGTACAAATCAAGCACGAATAAAAGTAAGAAAAAGAAACCCCAATAAATTTAAAAGACACACGGGGGCAACTGCGAAGGCTGCATGCCGGTTGAAGCATGCGCACAAATTAATGTTTAAGTTGCGATATAAAAAGAATACTGTGTTGAGTAAATGTTACTGCGCTTCTACTCATAGACCAGGACTTAAAATAAACATGCGCAGTAAACTACTTTTGAATTCATTATTCAATTTGCCCGGAACAGTGTGATTAGATGCAGAGAAGTTGTGCAATAACATATTTTGACTTCTGACCAGCACTACTTAAAAAAAACATTCAGACCCCACATCAGATTATTTGCCAAAGGTAATCATAAAATACTGGGAGCTACCTCTGAGCCTCTTGTGCAGGTGAGTTTATGCATAAACATAGATGTTTATTTTGTACGCACAATCTGGACTCTGTGTAGTATTTCATACTGTGTTGCTGAAAGCACTGATCTCTTGCCTGCAGATGATTAGGAAAATGTAAAAAAAAATTCAAGCAGCCTCTTAACAGACAGAAACGTAATACTTGTTATTCACATCTCCGTCTGTATCCTGAGGCACAACGTGTGCATTTCTGCATGTATCTAGAAGAACTTTAAATGCTATTAAGTAAAACCATTGGTTAGGGAATCAGCATGCGTAGATTGTTCGAATGACTGTCTGTGTTTGTGTCTGAGGGCGTGAGAGCGTGCGTGCGTGCGTGGATTGTTCAAGTGATTGTAAGACACAGTAGGGATATGATGGATTTGTTGCATGTTGATAAAGCTGAACTGTTTTGGGTTTTTTTTAAACTGCAGCACTCATCTCAAGACAAATTTCCTTAAGGGGTCAAACAAGACACTAATTAATCTTATCTTGTCTGCAGGAGTGTGCTGAGTTCACAGGAATAGTTACAATCTAAAAACAATATAGCTTCAGCCACAGCTGTTGCCAGAGACTAGGGATAAAAATAAATGTTGATATATGTGTGTATATATATGTGTTTTGGCCTTGCAGCACATAACAGTAAATTTAGATGGTACAGAAGCATAAATAAAATGTATTTAGTTTCATCTGTAAAAGAGCAGCAGGTTGAATGGTGTGGACAACAGGGTATCAGTAAGTGTGTGTGTGTGTGTGTGTGTGTGTGTGCGCACGCCCATCTGTTAGGTGAGTACCAATATCCATAGAGACCCCAAAAACGCAGAGGAAACAGTGTAAAATATCCTGTTGGCTACGCGCACATACAGCTAACAGCCACTGGTGTGTGTGTGTGTGTGTGTGTGTGTGTGTGTGTGTGTGTGTGTCTTGGCATTTAGTTGTGACTACACATGCTTTTGTGGCTTTCCTATGTGTATGTGCACACTCCACTTTTGAGTGCATGTTTGCGCGTGCACCCCCACCATGGAACTTTACTGCCAAATTCATTAAATTTGCATTACTCAGCCCGATTAGAAAATCCGCCCTCCCTCCTGTGGAGAGATGAAAAGATGAGCAGAGTACCACAAAATAGCAGTGAGACAGAAAGAAATGATGCGGACAGCAGTAACCTGAAGGTGGACAAACACGTTCATAACCAGAAAGCTGATGAGTTGAATCCCACACATTCTCTCCAACAGTCTAGGCAAATGTACTGTACTGAATGTGTGAAGGTACTTTAGTCGTATATTATACTCAGCTCTGTGTCTGACGCCTGACAGCCGTGGCAGGAACGAACGTCTTCTCCCTGCAAACATTAATGGTGTGAGTTTGTCAGCTATTTCAGGACAGTCTCTCTTTTAGACTGAAAGGCTAATAGAATGAAGAGACTTATCTTTTGCCGTAGTGAACATATTATTAAAATGACCATTAATGGTAGCTCAGTTGGTTAAGTTTCAGACTGGGATGCAGAAGGTTTGACTCCTAGTCCATCCCCTACCAGGTGTGTCCTTGAGCCAGACACCCAGCGCCAGCGTCTGCAAAGTAAAGTAATATTTCTTTCTATTATTTGTTTTGTTTTCTAGAGTATTGCACATTGACCGATCACAGCAGGGACATTTCATGCTTTATTTGACCCTGTCAGCTAAAAATCTAAAAGTCGGGAGACAGTTTCCATACTCTACAAACTGAGCCTTTTCAGTGAGTGTGGGTGATAAATACTTCGAACATTGATGGTATAAAGCTTTGAAAACTGTTTTGTCTGCAACTTTCACTTCCCGTAATCATGCCTCTAATTCCTAATTAGTGTACCTGTGTTTGCAGCGTGTGAATAATAAATTGTTTTTAGGAGCCTCGTTAGTTTAAGATCATTTTCTTTAGAGTTGTTTTATCCGGTGAGATTTGTTTTTAGTAAAATAACAGTTTAAATGAAACAACAGCGGATAGATGAAAAAAACACAAATAAATCAAAGACCAACAAAACCATTTTACTTGGAGTAACCTTGTACCTTAATCTCTCTTATGAGCAATTTGGTGGTCTTAGCCAAAACACTTTTTGTGTGTGTGTGTGCTTATGCAGGTCATTTGGTAGAAGATGTAAAACAGTCATAAAAACAGAGCCGCAAAACAGAAACGACAAGAATCGAGGCAAAGGTGGGAGGGAGTGAAGAAGAGGGCGCTGAAAACACGGAGAGAAAAAGAGCATAGTAAGCAAACGAACGAAGAACACGAGAAAACTGACAGAAAGCCACAGTGAGAAGTATAGAGAAGACTGGAGAAGAGGAGCGGGGGGGGGGGGGAGGGAGGGAAACAGGAGGCTCCAGATGGAAGGTTTGCGTTGCCGGGGCGGGTTGCCGAGGAAGTCATTAAGCAGCCATTTCATCTGCGTCTGCTTGGCTAGCAAGGAATCTAATTGCATCTGAGGAGAGGAGAGGAGAAATGCCAAAGTACATTTAGATCAAAGATAGAAGGCACCAGAGAGCCTGTAGTCACCTAACCCCCCCTCCTCATCTCATCCTTTCACACTTTGGCTCGCCTGCTTTCCTCCCCCATCCTCCCCCCTTTCCCTCCCACTCGATCCCCAATCTTTCTCCGTTTTCTAATTTTTTCTTCATTCTTCATGCTTTTACTTCTCCACTTTATTTTCACTACTTTCTGATTTTCCCCATCTCAACCCCCCCCCCCTCTCAATTCCCTCACCCTTCTTGGCTCCCGCTGTAATGGAGAGTGTGTGGGTGGTGCATTGTGGGATCTCTTTTTTTCTGGCTCTCATTCCCCCTAACGGCTCTAAATACTGTCACACATCACAGTCATTAGGAATACAAGTGATTCTTTATTTTACACACTCCAAAGAGCTAAGAAGCCGTAACACTCCCACTCACCCGTCTCCTCTTCCCATCCATTGCTTCTCTCTTGCTTTCACATCTCTTCACTTCTGTCTCTCGCAGCCTCTTTATTTCCTTTCATCTGCCGGTGGTAGATTCCGTTATTTGGGTGCTGATTATGGCCACTGGATAAAAAAGACGGCTCTTACTGCATTTCAGTGCTTCTGCGGGCAGCTGCTGTGGTTTGTTGTTCTGATTGTGTGTGGGGGGGGGCTGATGTGAGATAGTGTGCGTTGTTAGGATTTCTCGACTTATCTTCCCTTCTTTGTTACAAGGTGTCTTTCTCAAAATGTTGATTACTTCAGAAGTTTCTGAGCGGGAAAGGCAATTAGCGGCAGCTTGTTGTTAATTTAAAGGCACGAGTGCAGCGTGCAGAGTGTTTTTATCAACACTTACTTGTGTACGTGTGCATCTTCTGCCATGTTTGTGTGTGCGCGTGTGGGAACAAGAACTTGCAGTAATTGCTTTGTGCGGAATTGGCCTTCCACTTTCACCCTAAAAAGAGAAATTGGTTCTTGCTTTTAACCACTCGAGAGGGGAGGTGGTGGATGGGGATGTTAGACGAGAGCTCGGGGACTAAAGGAGGTTATTGTGTCCAAAATGATTTCAGCCTCTCCTTAGAAGCCATTAGAATCATTTATTTGTTGGAGTGGCAAAGTCAGAGTGTCGTAGTATTTTAACAGAAAAGCAACAAGTGGAACCTCTGCTGTGGCTTCTCATTTCAGCACTAACAAAGCTGTTTGGAGAAGTTTGGATCTAAACACAAGGACTACTGCTAAATGCAAAAGTAGTGCTTCAGTTACAGCGCATCTGCACTGATGCAACACAATCACACCCAGTCTTTTCCTTTCATTTAGCTGAGTGAACTGAGAAATTGAGCCAGTTGATCGTCAAGGCTTGTCAGCTGGTCGCAGCTGCCACTTTTCATGGTTATCATCCAAAAATGGCAGTGGCTTCACATCAGATTTTGTCTTCTTCCTTATTAACCTATTGATGTCACAGTGTGTTTCGATCAACGCTCTTACCTGACCAGGGCTAAAAGGAATTTATGTGCAAATATTTGTCTTGAAAAAACAATAGAAAGTGGGTATTGTGACAAATTGCACTGCAATCACTACTTCTTAAATAGTAGTGACTAGATAGTGGTGACTATACAAAAAGTTTTCAGAATCTGAAACATTAATCAGAGATTAATTGTCAATATGTTTTTGTTAAAACAAAGAATATAGGTGATGATAAAGATCGACTTTGTGCTGCTGAGTGTGACTGAACTGAGGTGGATAATCAGGAACTATGTCACAGCAGAAAATAAGAAGAAGTGCGAACAAAGAAGAGGCTATGTGTAGAAATAAGACAGAGAACGGCAGTCTCAGAATGTGTCGGCGTGCGTGCGTGCGCAAGTAAGGAAGCCTGAAAATGACTAACAACCTCCGAAGATGTGTTATTTTCCTCTGGAAAATCAAGTTAACACATCATGCTTCAGGGAGACAGAGATCAACTTCCAAGCGCTGCAGAATTCAAAGAACAAGTACTCGTTAACAAACTCAACACAACGCGTTGTTCACTGTGATTACAGACGCATTGAAGGTGGCGAGTAGCATCGCCGGAGGTCGGGAAGGCTTAAATGAAGCTGAAAGGGTACCGAGGGTTAGGAAAGGATGCATGTGTGGAGTAAGAGAAAGAGAGTTGGCAGGAAAGGGAGTTGGGCGGCTGAAAACCAGAAAGCATTTATACGTGAGAAGCAAAATTTAGAGAACAGGCGTAGTGGAGGGGGGAGGTGACCACACATGATAACACAACTCTTCCACCTGTGAAAAAATAAAAGATGTGCTGGCTTATCATTTTCCTCTCCTTTTTCCCTTCTCATCTCTTTTGCTCCCTTCTTCCTACCATGTGTGGCTGGGAGGCAGAAAAGCAGCGTTTTAATGTGGCTCCTATCAGTTAGTGCTATGATGTCTTTGTCCTTTTTACCTTCTGTTCTATCTCCCTGTCCCACTTTGTCGCAATGAATATTAACTTCTGGAAAAAAAGTTCCTCAAACTTATCGAAAGAGAAGTTGCTTCAGTATGAGAAATTATTTTTTGCATGTAGTTCTTTAAAAAAAAAGATAATCCTAGTGTTGAAAGGGAAATAGCAGTTCATATTACCCTTGTATGTACGTTCGTTACGTTCATTTTTACCCTTGTGAGATAAAATTGGAACAATCTGTAATTACTAGGTTCATTGCTGAATTGTATTTTCTCTGCAATCTTAGTGTTGTTTTACCAGTAATTATTTCTACCTGTTGATAATTTGGAAACTAGTCCGTACTTTTATTTTGTCACCTGTGGTCTACTTCTTGTTTATGATTCATATTTTTTTATTACGTTATATATTCACTATCGTTTCACAGTTGTGTAGTAGAGTGGGTCAGACCTCGCAGCAGACTGATTAAGCGTTTCATATGTGTTGCTTTAACTTGTGTGATGCAAGTGAGTTTCTTTAGAGTTTTTTGCCTAAAAAGAATGAAACTTTTTACATCAAAAAGTAATAGAAGGTAGGAGGCGTTTAAGCTTTCAGGGGCCATACTGTGATCGTAGGTCTTTAACATGGTAATAAAATGAAAATAATATTGAACAACGCACAATTCAACAAAGGCAGATATGGTGACATGTTTAGCTGAAGATGATATTATAGTATGTATTTTCTTACTGGAATGGAAGTAAAGTTTTAGGTTCAAGTGTCATTAAAGTGGGACTTAAACTCAAATGGTTGCTAACTTTAACCATAAGGAACAAACAGAGAACATGACTGCCAGGTAAATTAGTTGACATGGAAGATGTCAAGGACTAAATGCCATCTGTTAGTAAAACTAAAGAAAGGAAAACATTGTTTTTTCACTTGGAAATATTATTTTTTCACTCCATAGATAGACACACACACGCACACACAATCTAATTTATCTCTTCACCACAGATTATAGTATTTCTCTAGTGTTGACATGGGATTTTTATCTACACTGCTGAAAGACATTGAAGGAACAGTTTAACACATAAGAAAATCATGCTGGATATCTATGTTGATATGGAATGATACCGATACTGGAACAGAGTACCTGGAATGGTCTAACAATCCTGAGAGAGGTTCACCATTTCATCAGTTGTGCTGAATACTTGTTGACTGTTTTTCCTGTACTTTCCAGTCCCACTCATCTTAAATCGTTTAATTTGCTAGTGTTGGAGGCCAGGTCATCAGACCAGGTACTAGCCATGCTGATCAATTTTGACGTCACAGCCGAACAGTGGGAACCACACATTCAGGAACTGTCCATTCACCTTCACTATGCCCTGACAAGCCTAGTTACTAAAAAACAAAAAACAGAACTTGGACTTATTAAACAAAAAAAGTTTCCCACCTATTTTATGTCTATTCTTTTTCTCTTTATGCCCAAACAAGTTCCTTCTGCTTATTGTTCTTCTAAAGAAACGCTTTCTCTACCAAAAATTGGGCATCAAGGTTTCCTCTTTCCTTTCCAATACAGGATTTTTGATTATTCAGTGCAGTTCCACTTTTAAAATAACCACCACTGTATAAAACCCGGTGGTACATAGTGTTCTGGCTGAAGCCTAGCTTTTAACAACATTAACACTATTTTAGTGCATTTATAATGACATTTCAGAGTGAATATCCTTTTTGCTTTAGCACTTCTTTTTCTCCCCTTTTCTGACAACGCTGCCACAGTTTCTTTGAAACACACTGTATTTTTAAATACGAAACCCTATATACCTTCAAAGAGAGAAGGAGGTGTGATTGTTACAGTAATCCCTCAGGATCCTTAATGGGCGAAAGTGAAAGAGAGTAAAGGATTAGGGGGCTGTGACGGCCAATATATTACATAATTAGCCAGTTAACAGCTTCAGCGATTGCTGGATTACCCAGGTCTTAACTGAAAACTTGACAGGCTACACATGACTGACAGATTGCACAGTGCTGGCGAAGAGAGAGTCGGTAGAACGCAGGGGGGTAAAAGAAAAAAGAAGTGGAGGGAAGGAGAAGGGCAATGAAGTGAGAAATTGGAGAAAGAATGAACATTTTTCTGTAGTTAAACGTGTCATTTAGCCAGGACATTTGAGATTTAACCCAATCTTGTTGTAATCCAACTTGAACATGATTGCAATAGACAAGAAACACACACTTGCCCTGTTTTTGATAACAGCCAACAATGAAACATTTCGCAGCATCTTCATAATTTCCTACGAGCTTTGCTTCATTCTCTTGTAATTGTCATCACAGATTGCAACAAATGGTGAGATTAAAGGTCTGATCCACCTTTCTCCTTGTAGATATTTGGTATAATCTGTGCTTGCAGACATAATAAACTTATACAGATTGGATGCTTGAGTCAAACAAACAACCAAAAGATACTACTCGAGTCCTTCTCTCTCATCCCCATGGGGTGATCTAGTAGCCCAACATGCTCAATATGTTTTTTACAGCTGAGCGTGTGCGTGAGAAACTTAGACAAGAGGATTATTTAGTCTTTGTGGTGCATTCATTGAGTAAATCACACATAACTTGTATTGACTCAATGAGACCAATGTTTCATATTCAAAACAATCTGTTTTGTTTGATGAGGCTGATGCTTATTTGAATAACATATATATTTTACAGCAGCACTTTTGGCCTAGCTTCACTTGACCATGTTGCCTTTAACAATCATGCCAGTTTTCACTTTAAACGAAAACATGTCGTTAGGAAAAAAAAGTTGTACATTGGACAATCAGTTTAAATTCGTGTGCAAATAAAAAAGTAGAACTTTTGTAACTCTTGTTCTCTTAGTTGACCTAAAAGATTAGATAATTTGTGTTTTGCAATATGTTGGTTACTTCTGGAATAACAGCAGCAGAGGTGGAGCAGATTTTAGGACACTGCCATTTTGGTAATCCATATATCCTCTAATCCTCTATCTGATCTTATTCTATACTAGAAAAGTCAAAAAAGAAAAGTCCATTTTTTATTTATTTTTATAAAGATTTTTCTTATGTTACCTCAAGTGAAGTGTACATCTGGGAAAATGTATTTATTTAACACCTCTGTCCTTACATTATGTCTTTTTTGGAATGTGCAAAAACCTAGGTGGTCCACATTTGGTCCAGAAACACTTCCATATATGTGTTGAACAATGAAAAGTATGGGTAAAAATCTTGACAGAGCTTAGGGGGTACTGTATATCAAAACCCTTTAAATGAAACAAGGTGTCAAACAGGGATGAATTTTAGAGGCAAATGAGTCAACGCCAAATAAAGGAAGTGTGACAGATTTAGCTTTGAAAACTTTCCCATCCCTATCTGCACTTACTATGATGATGGAAAATATGACAAAATTAAACAACATAATTTGGCATATTTTTCAGGGGCCCCTATGGAACCCCCTCAGGGCCTGTTGAGGGGCCTTGGACCTCTGTTTGAGGTAGTACCCCGCCAGCACCTGCTGTTTTCAAATCAGTTCTTCTCCAAAGTATGTTTCTATGAACAGACCCTTATCCTCTGTGGACCAATTAGAAGTCTCTCCTGTCTGTTGTTTCCTGGTTCCTCTAAAGTTCTGACCAATGACAGATGGCCAAGTGCAGAAACAACCGCAGACAACAAGAGTATACTGGATGAAAAAAAGAACAACATTGGCACGCAGTGATTAACAGAAAGCAAAGTAATAAAAGTAGAAGAGTGAAGGGAAAGGAAACCAGAAAAATTCTCTTACAAAGGGAGGTGCAGTGGTTACTGCTGTCGCCTCACAGCTAGAAGGATGCAGGTCTGTGTGGAGTTTGCATGCTCTCACCGTGTTTTCTCTGGGTGCTCTGGCTGCCTCCCACATTCCAAAGTCATGCATGTTTCAGTTGATGATAAATTGTCTGTCGGTATAAATGGGAGCTTGTGTGGTTGTTTGTCTCTGAGTATTGCCTGGTTTCTACACTGTCCAGAGCAGGGGTGGGCATTCCTGGTCCTCGAGGGCCGCTGCCCTGCTGGTTTTTCAAGCATCCATGCATTTGTGACTTCTGATTGGCTGAACACACCTGATCAAGGTAATCAGCAGCCTGTAGGGCAGAGATAGTTGCAAAACCAGCAGGACAGCGGCCCTCGAGGACCAGAAAAGCCCACCCCTGGTCCAGAGTGTTCCTCACTCAGTGTCAGCTGGGATAGACTCCAGCACCCACCGTCAACCTTGCGATGACGAGTTAAGAAAAGGTATGGCTGCACCTCGAAAGGGATCAAAAGAAAAAGGAGACACCACAATTTTACTCGTCACATAGTTACACATATTTAAACACATAACTGCAGGGTGCTCACTGTAGTGCCAAATGATTTTAACACACATAGTTTATAGACCTGACATCTGCTCTGCCTACTATAGGACTGCATACATTATTAAACGTGGAGAAATAAGATCTACCCCTGAAACCACGTTATTTCCCTAAATGAGCAGCATCAGTGAGATTATAATTCATGCAGGAGGTAACGACTCCCGGCTGCGTCAGTCGGAGGTCACTAAAGTTAACGTTGCATCGGTGTGTAGTTACGCAAAGACGATGTCGGACTCCGTAGTTTTCTCTGGTCCTCTCCCCAATGTGATCAGTGACGA